>CM060955.1:41910077-42050077 GCA_030765055.1 Mantis religiosa
TCTCTCTCTCTCTCTCTCTCTCTCTCTCTCTCTCTCTCTCTCTCTCCCTCTCTCTCTCTCTCTCTCTCTCTCTCTCTCTCTCTCTCTCCCTCTCTCTCCCTCCACTCTGTTCTTTAATACTATGACTTTCCATTTGGACTAATATTTTAAAATTCTCTCCACTATTATAACCTTTCTTTTCTACTCTTATCTAGTTTTAACAAATTCACTCCTTTTGGTGAAAATTTTAGTAAGCCGAGAGCTTTTTTACAAAACAGCCTGTCTATTATTATCTATCTTTAATCACATTTTTGACATTCCCAATATTTCTATTCTATATATCACCTTTGACTCTTCTTCATTAGAGCCTGTTTAGCTAAGTGTTTTATACAACATTTTCACTTTATTAATGACTCTTGTATTTATTCTTGCTCAAAATTAATAAGTATTATTAAGTTTTATGAATTTCATTGTTTGTTGAATAGTTAATATTGTGTCTATTTTACTTCCATTTATAGGTTTCACACTTCCTCCTACACCACCATCATCCACCTCCAGTGACAATGAAGGGAACGTCTCACCTGACCACGACTCTTCCGTAGCTACAAGTAGGCATGTGCGACACCAGCAGCAACAACAAACAAGGCTATTCCTTCCTAGCAGTTCAACATCCTCATCAACTACAGCTACCACAACCAACAGGCAACCAATACAGACACCTCTCATCAGCAATCAACCTGTACGTTTAATTATCTTGGTACTTGTTATGCATTAAATTATAAGTGGTTAAAGATGTAACAAATTTAGGGAAAATTCTTTAAAGATAAGTATTCTTTATAAACAATACAATTACTCGAAATTTAACTGTATTGGAACACCACAGTGAAGCGAAATAATTATTAAATTATAGATGCGTCGTATTTATTACACATCAGCTTCACTTACATACCTCAGTATAGGTGCGTAAGTGAAGCGGATGTGTAATAAACATGGCTCATCTATAATTTAATAAATACAATAACTATTTGGCATATGGAGGAGATAGGAAGATACCTCAAGATTTCCATAGCTTTCCACAAACTCATATTGGGATTACATAGAAAATGAAGCTAGCTACAGTGAAGCAATAAATATTACACAAATAAAAATATTTGCCACTTAGGCTTCACTTATCTTAAAAAAATTTATGTTGATACTTCTTTTATTCCTCCCCCCCCCCCCCCCCATTTGAAAAGAAGTATCAACACCAATTTGTTGATATAAATGAAGCTTAAGTGGCAAATATTTTTATTTGTGTAATGTCATATTGGTATTACTTACAGCAGCTGCTAATGGAATAGCTCTCAGAAGAGTTGATAGAAAAAGCTTAGTAACAAACTGTATACTAAAACATTGGCAGAGAATTGTGTCATTGAAAGTTGGAAGTACTATCAATGTCTGTTTAAACACAGAAAAGAAAGATTTGAAAAGTGTTAGCCAGTTTACACAATAAAGACAACACAAGAAATTGGAACCAGTAATACAACTGGGCACAATTACCAGATAGGATGGGCCAAAGAAGTGAAAAAAATCCATCTCTGTGTTTGGGAGTAGTAGTCTGCTTCACAATCAAGAAGTTTTAAGTTCAAATCTCATTTAGGCCAAATACATATAAAAGCAGAAAAATTATGTGTAGTAAGTTTAATGACACTTCGCCACTTACATTTTTATATTACCAAGGGACCTATATAAGGTTTTACAGGTTTTTTTTTTTTTTTTTTTTTTTTTTTTTTTTTTTTTTTTTTTTTTTTTTTTTTTTTTACCTTACCTGAGAAAATGAATTTAGGTAATTCTAAGCTTTAGGGACCCTTAGCCATTTGGACATCTTTTTAACCATTCTATTCCCTCACCATCCAGTTAAAGGACATTGTCTTAAGAAAATAGTACAACTAAGAATTGATGATAATGAATTTCAGGAAATGCTCAGTACTTTGAAAGTTAAGGTACAAAATGGTACGAAAAATGTAAGAAGAAATGGAATAGCGAAAATTATATACAGTTTTATAAAGAAAATATTTGCATGAGCAAGAGCAGGAACAATATGGTTAAAAAAAATTTGACTAAGGCCCAATATATGAAAGAAGAGGCAACATTCTTTTTTATTTAATAAATTGCCCAAAACCAAAATAGAGAAAGAAAATGATAAAACGGAGGATTGGATTGTATTATGCTGTGGAGGGGGTTCGGCACTCGACCAGGTTTGATCTAGTAAGCCTATTCTGCAAGTGGCGCATCTTTGGGAGGAAGTATAAGGCGAGAGGAGACAGAGGGCGGCCGATCCAAGGAGTCACGGCAGTGGAGGGGGCAGGGTTCATACAATTGACCGGTAGAAAACTTCCCGGCAGCCCAGTACAATTGGTATCCCACCCACTGAGGTCCTGAAATGGCCCATCAGGCTGACCCAGAGACTGGAGACTGTCCTACCAAAGGAGAAATGTTTACCAGGAGCATATCATCCTGCCATGCAGCGCCGAGACTCCTACCTACACTTTCTACACTGAAAAAGACCACATGATGTGAAATAATAATGGAGATGAAATGGAGGGCTAGGAAATTTGGGGAATGTAGTTATCCTATCCAGCAATTTGCCTAGTGACTCAGGAAAATCCCCAAAAAATTCACGAGCCTGTTAGGTCAGCCACGGGAATCAAACCCACCAACTGAATGCTGGCCACAGAGCCGCCTGAGCCTTCCCACTCAGTTGTAAGAAGGAAGAATAATTTAGAGATAGAAATTTTAAATAGTTTGCTAATAGAAAAGTAAGTTTCTGAAATGAAATGCTAGCTACTTGGGAAAGGGAAAGGAAAACAGAGAAATAATGAGGAAAATTATTAGTGGCAAAACGGAACTTAAAGAACAAGATAACTGAAATGCAATATAGGAACTAAGTAGGAGAGTAAAATAACTCAAATTAAAAAAAAAAAAAAAGTAAAGGTTCCATTTAAAACAAATAACCAAATGTTAACATTATAGGATCCATCAGCTTCAAGCAATTTCATGTACACATAAAGAGTTTTACAATTAATATTTAAAGAAATAAGTAAATGACCAATTCATTCAATAAGATACTCATTGAGTACCAACAATAAACTGATGTTGCACCACATCACAGTTTCTCAATACTTAAATATTATTTTTGGTGGAAATTAATCATTCTTCCACACTAGCCGTGTATAGGCTAAGGTTTTGGATAGATAGAGTCAGGCTGAAAAATTCAATGCTATGGCTGTGATTTGAACCACAGATCTCCCGGTTTCTGTACAGTTGGTCTTAATTATTGAGTTACTTACTCATTAGTAAGTCGCTGGTGTGTATCTCATATATGAGAGACTCTAGTGGTTTACCGGGAAACATATGAGTCAATTGGAGAATTTAATGTCATGACTGCACACTGCCATGGTAAATCAGTGGCTAAGAGCAACCGGATGGAGACTGCGAGATCCGTGATTAAGATCCCTGCCATGGCATTGAGTTTTTCAATCTGACTCTATTATTTTTTGCATTTACATATCTCCTAATGAAAGACATACTGCACTTCACATTTCCATAGCTATCAGCAGCAGCAGCTAGTAAAATGTTATGAATATCTAGTAAAATGTTATGAATATCTATTCATACAAGTCTGTAGTTCAGTAGTTTTACTGCAAATAAAATAAAAATTAATAATTTAGTTAATTGATGGAAATAAATCATTTCTTCATACTAGCCGTATGAATCTGTCCCAGAATCTGTCAAGTACTTACAATAGTAAGTCGCCACAAACAATGTATCTCAAATGTAAGAGCCCCTAGTGGTTTACCGGGGAAATATATGAGTCAAATGGAGAATTTAGTGTCATGATGGCAAGTTGGCCATGGTAGCTCAATGGGTAAGAGCGATTGGACAGAAACCAGGATATCTGTGGTTCAAATCCCGGCCGTGGCTTTGAATTTTTCATGTTAATTCTATCTATCTAAAAAAAAAAAATATTTTTATAACTTAAAAGTTTGTTATGGCATTCAGTTGCAAATTACAGCAGCCAGTGTAGTTGTTTTCTAAGTAAATGCATTTCAGAATGTAAGTGCTATAAATGCACAGCAACATAAACAAAACCATTTTTAGAGTTCATTTACAACACTAGTAATCCAAAACCATTCTTATCTTAGTTATACATCGTAAAATAGTTTTTCTGAGAATGAATATCGCTCTTTTATGTTCCTTAATGGTAAATTAATGTTTTCATCAAAATTTGAAGACTCTGATAGTTTCTTTCCCTCTCAGTAAGCAACATTGCCAGTGCTGCAGCCAGTACCGTGTCTTACAGATACCAACTAATAGAAAGTTATGATAATCTTTATTATGATAATCTTTATTGTCTGTAAACTTGTGTGTTACAAGCATTAGACATTGTCACATTCTAAAGTATGTACATGAGTATTTAGCTTTGTTTGAGGAGTTTCCATTTACATTAACCTTAACAATTATTGTATTACATAATTAGTACAACTATTGCATACAGAGTTATTTTAGCTAACATTTACACATCTCTTACAATATTTACACATTCCTAGTACTAGTAAGTATATAATAACTACATCAGTACAGAGTGATAATAATATAGTACAATTCTAATTCCCTTAAACTTTACAGAGATTTATATATAAGAAATAGGTATAATAATTACAACAAGAATATAAGACAATTATAATTCACTTAGGCTGTATAAACATTTATCTATGAGGTATTTTTTCAAGAGATTTTTGAATATATTGCCTTGAGCTGATTTAATATATGAAGGAAGTTTATTATACAAAATTATACCTGCAATGTATGGGTCTTTGTTGTTAGAGGTTTTTGCTTTATATTCCCTATGGTAGTTGTAAGTTACCAAAGAAGCCTCTAGAACTTAGTGTATATCTAAAATTAAAGCACAAGAAAGAATGAATGTGCAGTCGATTTGCTCTCTTGATGATAAAATTATAAGGTTGATTATTCTGATTCCTGCCATGAAAGCTTACTCATTATTACTCATTATTTATTTATGTTTCAATGTATATTTGCAGAAAGGATCAACTGGGATCCTCTCACTGACTGAAGAAGAGAAACGAACTCTTTTGGCTGAAGGCTATCCTATTCCTACAAGATTACCTCTTACAAAAGCAGAGGAGAAGTCCTTAAAGAAAATACGGAGGAAAATAAAAAATAAAGTAAGTAAGCATATAAAGAATTTATTGTTTTGATTGCACTGAGGGCCATAAAATGAATAATGGATAGATATTGATGATTTTTATATATCTTATTTGGAAGTTTATAAAAGCAACATCAGTTTTGGCATATGCTGTAGTTATTGAACCTGTCACCAAAACATATAGTAAGTTAAGTAACAAATGAGTTCCTAAGCAGGCTTATATAATTTTAGTAATTTTACTCCATTTTCTACATTTTAAAGTCTGAATGCTTAGGGAAAGTCCCTATTTATTTTCAAATAAAGAACAGAGCTGTAGATTTTGTTTTGCAATCTAGATAAAAGCTTGCCTAATATATTCATATTGCTCCTTAAGTCCCACACATAGGGAATATCTGCTTTTTAGTTCCTGTTCACTTTGCTGGCCTTCAGGAATGATACAGGAGTTAATCTGCGTATGATCATTCAAAACCAATAGTTTAAAATTTCCTTAAGGAATTATAGGATGCCATAGATGTTCCTTCACTGATAGCAGTTAAATTCATTCCACTTAGGACTCTTCTGCAACTATTGACTATAGTAAGGAAGTATACCACAATGTGGAAGTATATTTTGGCTCCATTGAGGCATTCTTGGTATTAAGAACCAATGTTACTTTGATGTATTTTTAGTGAGAAATGAAAAATATTTTTATGTAGACAACCTTTAGAGAAGACAAACATAGATTACTCTTGAGGAGCAGAGATTGGTGTTCTGTACGTGTAGAAGATAAGGTCCAGATTAAATTTGTCTGAGGTCATCACAAATTCAGAACAAGAACACTCAAGGTTATTATGCTAAAATATCTGTTGTCTCTTTATCTCCTTATTTTTTTTTTTTTTTTTTTTTTTTGTATCTTTTACAACTTCACATTATCCCTTTCATATATTATGATACTACCTCAAAAGAATTGATTCTACTGTTCATGTTACACTACAGTATATTTTTGACAAGAAATAATTTCCCAATAAGCAATATGGACTTCGTTAAATCTGCGTTATGGAAAACAAAGCACAACTGTTTTACATCACAAAGAATATTTTTTGCTAATGAATCCATACAAGGAAAACAATTTCTAGTTTCCTCTAATCTGCAGTTTGTTCCTCGACAGGCATTTGACCCCAGGCTGTGGGTTGTAAGTCCAATATAAGGAGGGTGAATAGTGAAAGAAGAAGAATTTTCTGATACCATTTGGAGATGTCACCTGGAAAACCTTAAAACCTTTGGCAACAAATATTTTGAAAATGCCAAATATTTAAGTTAATTGATGGAAATTGATTGTTCCATCACACTAGCCATGTATTTACTACAGAAAAAGAGTTATTTGACATTATTGTATGAAAAATAAATTAAAAATGAAGAGAACTTCACATGCTATTTGCATTTTAATCAAAACATTGCAGTCATTATTGAGAAAATAAAAGCTGGTCAAAATGTTTTATGTTTAGGGTGAGGATGGAGGATTGTCTTGAACATGTTAGTGCTGGTCCATTGAAGATACTAAGCAGAAATGATAAGATTGATATTTATCGCACTTCAATTTTTAGAGAGAGACATACATATGCACATGCACACAATTTTGGTATTTCAGGGTATTAAACTTATATTTCTGATGAAATCTCGATATTGAATACTTTTAGTAGAATGCAATATTATTTATTGCCTGCTAATGTAAAGAGAATAAAATAATAAACAAAACTCATTATTAACCTAAAACAGGAATGCTAATTGATCTCATTTTTTGGGAAATACTGAGTTTAGTATCTTCTGTAGATTTTATTAATCTCCATACAATGATATAGCAAAAACAAATTTTCATTAATTTTCACTAATCAAACTAATATTTTCACTAATCAAACACAGTAATTTCTTTTGAGTGTTCAGATAAATCCTTGCTCACCTCAGAAAATTTTATGCTCTTGGAGTGCTTCAACATATTTCATAGGATTTTTTTAATAACTTGCAAAAACACTCTTTTACTTAGTGTCAGGAGAACGAATGTGGTTGGTATAAATATCTATATATGTATCTTAAATTCTGGAACAGTACATTGAACAATATTTGTGCAGTAACAACACAGTTCCACTCTGTCCTCATAACGTTCACATGGTGTCAGCCACTGATAGTCCTTGAAGGGTTTCCACTGCCATCCCGCCAGACAATAAGCAATAAGATGAGACGATTACTCTGCTCCTGGTTCTTCACGATGGCAGCTAAGTTACCTGATTAGACTCTTCATCTCCAGAACAGCTTTGCATTTGTGTGATAATATTTTTTTAATTTTCCTTCCAGATTCTGTCTGGATGTTTATTATATGAATACATATTCTTTGTATGCTTTATATTATTGAGACTTCTGGTAGTTCTGTCAGAAGATAAATGAATGTAATATGATGTGATTTCTTTTCAGATTGTTGCAGTTAAGTCTTTTTCTTTTTTCATTCCTTTTTTTATCTATTTACCTTTTCTTTTATATAAAGAAGAAAATTGTCTTAAGTACTTTGAATCAGCTTACCGAAAGGATATTTAATTCTATGAAATCAATTTTATTTGGTATGTTGCTAATGTATTGTATAGCACCGAATTGCTGCACAGTTATTTATTTAGATTTCAGCACAAGAAAGCAGAAGGAAAAAGAAGGAATACATGGATGCCTTGGAGAGGAAGGTGGAAGTCCTAACAAGTGAGAATACAGACTACAAGAAGAAAATTGAGAGTTTGGAAGACAGCAATGCTTCTCTTCTAAGCCAGTTGCAAAAATTGCAAGCCTTAGTTGCAAGGAACACAGGCAGCTCAACCAGCAGAGTGGCGCGGCACACAGACTCTGCAACTTTTAATTCAGTAAGCATGACAGCATAACTTCAGAATGAATAATTGGTTAAATAGCAACCTGTATTTAAGTTTAGTGTCTTCTAAGATTATGTCACAATGATTATCAAGAAAATCCAAACTGCCCTCTACATTGAAAATGTTTCAAAATTCGGATTACCTCAAAAATTGAATGATTTTTTATTAAATGACCACATGTTTAAAAGATTATCGTGACAAATAAAATTTATAGATAGAGTCAACATGAAAAATTCAATGCCATGGCCGGGATTTGAACCACAGATTTCCTGATTTCCGTCCAGTCGCTCTAAAACATTGAGCTACCATGGCCAACTTGCCATCATGACATTAAATTCTCCATTTGACTCATATATTTCCCCGGTAGACCACTAGGGGCTCTTGCATCCGAGATACACCGTTTTTTGTAAAAATTGACTATTTTGGGGAAAACAAAATGTTTATGAATCTTTTCTACATAAAGGTAGTTTGGCTTGGGATAGACTTGAAAACATTATTAAATGGTTAAACGGCACAACAGCGCCTTTGACTACTATGGCAAGGACCGGCGTAATAAAAACAAGCAGTTACCAACTGCAGAGTTGTAAAATACACAAAGAGAGGGAAATGTTGTCAACATATATGTTTTTCTTGTTATTCTTGTTCCATTATCATCATCATCATCATCATCATCATCATCATCCTCCTCATCATCATCATTACCAGTATCATTTTATCTATCGAAAACCTTAGCTGGTGTGAAGAAATGATTACTTTCCATCAATTAACTAAAAATGGTCAATTTTTACAAAAAACGGTGTATCTTGAATATGAGAGCCCCTAGTGGTCTACTGGGGAAATTTATGAGTCAAACGCAGAATATAATATCATGACGGCAAGTTGGCCATGGTAGCTCAATGTGTTGGAGCGACTGGATGGACACCTGATCGGTGATTCAAATCCATGCCATGGCATTGAATTTTTCATGTTGACTCTATCTATTGGAAACCTTAGCCTATATATGGCTAGTGTGAAGAAATTATTACTTTCCATCAATTAACTAAAAATAAAATTTATAATTTGAATTTTCTGTGAATAGTGTCCTAAGTTCTCTGCATGCTGAATGACTTTTGCATAGCTAGTAATTTGTAAACCATAGTCAAAATATCTTATCGCACAAGAAGAAAATTTAGATCTAAAAGCACACAATTATTTATGTCAAATACATATTCTGTGGAGTTAAACATTTTTAACATATTTTTTGTTATTGATTTTAATTTTTCAGTATTTATATTTTCCTCAAATGAGAAATCATTTTACTATTTTCTCCTAGTCACACAAAGGGAACATAATTTCAAAATTATCAAACAACTAGCTCTTAAAAAGATTTGTCTCTCAGTAAAGCCTACTATATTCTCATATTCCCATTGTATCTACCATATGTACAATAAAAACATTTTTATGAATGTTTATCTTTATTAATGTGAAATAGAAGAACAAGCTTTTTAATAGGTTGTTGAATGGGTAGAGAAAATCATATGAATGTAACAAATCATCTTTTTAAAACTATTTTGTAATAGGTGTGTCATAAGGCCCATAACTTCCACTTCATCAACAGTCATCAGTATTTTTGTCTTATTTTTCCATTCTCCATTTTAAACTCTCAGAAATGTAATTTTGCAGATTCAGTCTCTTCCATTTATGTCTTAAATTGGGGTGGATTTCAAAAATCAACCCTCTCAATATTTTAGCATCTAAGAAAAGACACAAAAACAGGTCTTTTTACTATAAACGTTGAATCAAGTATAATTATTTTCAATTTAAATGCAGGAATGAAGTATTTATAATTGCAGTTACACATTACCACAATTAATATGTCTTCCAAAGGGTTTCTTTATCTTTAAGTATTCTCTATAAAAGTCAATATGCAAAATGTCAAAGTGTATGTTGATCACATCAACTGCTTTCACAGGTTTGATACATAAGGGGTGCTTGTGTTCTTAGGAAATACATAAAAATTAAAAAAATTCGAGAAATTGAAGAAAGAAAGGGTCAAAAGGAGACCAAAGTATATAACTCAACAGGAATCCCATAAATATCTTGTTGGAATAAGTTGAAAATATAAAAAAATAAATGTTCCATCTTCAATGGAATGGATCTTCTCTGCTTGAATTTTAAAGTTATGTTTATACTGCCGTGCAATTATTTAAAAGTTTTAATCATCAGCATTTTATTTCTTCAAGAATTCTGTATTGTACCTACAGATGTTCTTGGACTATAAACCAGGTAAACTGTTGGTGGATCACCACATTTTGGGAATGTGCATCTCTCCCATCTTCAGGGAACTGAATGAAACTTAAAGCCTGAGAATTGTAAAGAAAACTTCAGTTCTTACTTCAAGAATTTTAATTTAACATTTGCTATGCTGTACCTGTCAATTTTTGGACTAATAGATACTTTGAATATGTACTTATTTAATCATTTATGTTAATTGATCTTTGGTTTATTAAGAATACAAATTAATAACACTACCCAGCATTTGGAACTTTTTTCTTGCGGCAAGGGATGTAACATGTGATCTTTACTAATTTTGGATCACTGAACATGAATCTATTATTCGCTTCTGCACATCCCATCAGATTTTTTCGCAATAGGTACTCTAAATAAGAGATCTAGGAATAAAAGTACTGAACCAGTTTAGATAAGTTTGGAAATATCATAGAGAAAATATAGTGAAATTTTATAAACAGTCCACAACATGCCTATTCCACTACTTTTTGTGGGAGGAGGGAAGTAAACACAAGTTTTATCTATATAAGTGCCAATACCTAGGATCAAACTAGAATCTCTTGGTACACATATTGCTGAAACACATATTGCTGAAGCATGATTTCTGTGCTCTAGCAGTTAAATGTGACCAAAGAATTCACAAAGAAGGCGATGTATACATGAAAAAGCACCAGAAGATGTTACTGCAGGAAAAAATTTTAGTTACCTTTGCAAGCAGTCCTAGGTTCTCCTTTGAATGATGGCTAGGCTGCCCAGCATCTGGCTGCTGCATATTTGCCATCTCTGTTCAATCAGCAACGGTAGTTGTCCATCATTGGTGCATCCCATCTTCCCTGGTATCTTCTTTCTGCCTCCTTCCTGTCTTGGTGAAACCTCTTTCCCATCTCTTGACTAACAGCCACAAGGTTTTGAGGAAAGTGATCGACATGAGAATGAAGGTAGTTCAGTATCATTCTACACCCTTACTCCTTCATGTGATGCATCGTTTTCACTATTGTTTTGTACTGTTCACTCCTTATATTTCCTAGGAACTTCGTCATGACATCTCACATTGAAATCCATGCAGCAATTTTCATGGCATTCATCATCTGTTCAAAGTTTGGGTCTTTCAGTAGCTTTCTAATTAGTGGCCCATCGAAAACTTTCCTTGACTTTTGCATCTTATAATTAATGTGGAAACTTGCCTGCAATAACTGAAAACAGGGGCTGCTTTTTTCCAAGGTCTTAACAAACTGCTTCATGATTCCCAGTTTGATGAGTAGCGGTGTAAAAATTAATTATTTTGGGTCAACTAATGCAGCATTTGTAACATTCTTTATCCCTGGTGTCAACACTTATCTATTGGGTCAGGTAGGTGTTTGTCTCTAGCTCTGCTATCCCATTCGCATAAATGCTAAGGGAATTCAATGTAGCCTGCTTGTAGTCCTAATGGAATACTACACATCTTCAAGTCATTACACACATCCCACAGGTGCTCATGATATTTGATTTTGTCCAAAACAGTTTGCATTGTGAGATAATTTTCCCTCAGTGAAATGGAATGTCCTACAGGTACCGAAACTAGAATACTTCCATTACAAAGAGTACAGCCTTCAAGCTCTTTTTAGAGATATCCACAAAGTCTCCAATCTCCCAATTGGTAATCAGTCCCCAGCTGTTGTATCAGTCCTGGAATGTCACAACAGTAGGTCAGATCACCTTCCTTCTTGAAATATTTCCTGAACTTCTTATATCTATGTCTGTACAAAGAAAAGGTAGTTAGTTCCAGGGGCAAGAAGATTTTTTTCTTTCAGTCATAAACCTAGTAGCTCATTCTTTTCCTTTGTAAGGCCGAGGTCTCCTATCAGATTACTCAACTCCCAATGGTTAAACAATTCTGGAATTGCTGTTTCTGTTGCTGGTGAAAAATCCATATTAATTTGCTCATCAGTAGAATCTGAGGAAGCTCTAGAATCAGGTAAACTGCTGGGAATTACTGGTCAATGAGGAGTGGGTCTCAACACTGACTTTAAATTCAGGTATACAATACCGAGTCGGATAACTGCTGACGATGAGGACAAACCATTCTCCGAAACATGTCCCAGTAAGGATAATTTAAGTGAAGTTTGTATTTGAATTACCGACTCATTACTTTCAAATGTTAAATACATCACTGTTTCTAACCTTTTGCTTCAAATAATACAATACCATCCTTGTTCTTCTTATTAAATCCAGTCACATTACACATGCAAAATTAGCAGTCACTACAATGGTCCTGAGGTTCACACCAAACCATCCCTATGCCAAATGGAAGGGTCTTACGTTTTCCTTGTCTCCACTGTCTTAGGTTTTCAAGGCATGTTTTACAAATTACGTGGGGAGCCCATATCTTGTCCTGGTCTCCTAATTTTACTTTAAAATATGCATTGTATTGTAACAAAATAAAGTGTTGATTTTGTCGAATAATCCTTCAATGAGAATTAGTTTGGGTTCGTAATTTAGTTATACTTTTACCTCAGGTCATGAAGTCAAATCCAGATGGAGAAACTTAGAAACAGGGTGGTTTGACAAATAATTATAATTTCAAGTTTTGTAATTTACTTTATACTTACCGCGTAAATATAAAAAATACAATGATAGCACCTTTACATTAAAAAGAATGGATACTCTTTTTAAGAAATTTAATAGAAAACTTTTACTAGCGTGTAATAACATGTTTTAACATCTCGCATCTACATTTCTCAACCACTTCTTAACACTAAGTCATGCTTCCTTCTTCCTAAATGAAGTTAATTGATTTTCACCATCACTATGGCAATTAAATACTTTCTTATTGGCCACCTCATTAATAACAACCAATACAATCATACCATATTTGGTTATTTTTATAATCTTTCTTTTTAAAACTTAATTTAAACACTCCAATATTCAATGATAACTTTAAATAATTTTAAATGTCCAATAACATCGTCAAAACAACTTAACATTATTGATTTTCTCCTCTTCATAACTCACGTATCACATGTTTTTACTTCACTCATTACATAATCTCGTTCACTTCACTATTGCTTTCAATTATTTATGATTACTTATATTTTTTAGAGTTTTTTAAAATAATTTAAAATAACAAATATAAATATATAAAATGTATTGGGGTTTGAAATTAAACAACTGTCTCAGTCTCAGCCAATGCAGTTAGTTATTGGCTGCCTCTGCCCCTTCATTGTGTAACACCCACACATGTAACAGAATGAGTCTGGCTTATTCACACATCTAATTCCTGATACACTCACTATTCCCACAGCAGAACAAAACATAAACAAGTCAGACTTTACCACACTCATGACATAAGTGATTGTCACTGAACTAGGCAGCCTTAAGAATTTTGCCACTACCCCTAACTACAAAAATTCAACTCAATATTTCAACAGTGAATTTCTCAGTAACAATTCTAAAATTAGACTGATATCGGAGAGTCAATGGAATGGTGTTGCATTGACAAGCATGTTCAAGAATATAAGCAAAGCACAGCTACATTAACAACAGCCGTTATTGCAAAGCAGTATGGAGTCACAGTGACATATTTTAAGGCAGTAAATCACAATTAGCATGAAAACTAGATGTGATGCAGGAAAAACCAATTGAAATGTTTGGAATCATGAGACCTTATTTAGTCATAATCACTTACCAGATGTTTTCCTGCAAAATCATGCTGGATAGTATAATTAAAATAAAAATGTTTTATTCATCAAGTTAATATTGTTTTAATGTTTTTCTTTAAAGACCCACATGAGCCAAAACATTACAAGAAGTTCCATAAAATAGAAGAAGTTCATAGGTCAATCATCATCAAGGCAGTTTCCACTGTAAATAAGGTAAGTACATCCACCATATAAACTGTTTCCTTTCTACCAAAGCATAATCAAATAATATAAAAACCAGCTTACAGTGATATATCAATTGCAGTAAACTTCTCAAAAACATTTGTAGTTGGTTTATTGATACTCGTCACTTACTTGTTTATATTAATGAGAGACTAGTTTCAAAGGCATTCGTCTTCATTTTCAATCTCTTTCCAACTGGCATCTGTTGTTGTCTGCTCTCTCTCTCTGGTGGTGGAACTATGAACTTTTTTGTCAAATTATCTACTGTTGGGATTTCAAAGTTTATTACGCGATCCTTATTTTTCCATATGAATATGTTCTCCCATAAATATTAAAAGCAGAAGCATTATTAACAGTGAAGTATTCTTCATATTTAAGTTTGAATTTATGAGTCACTATGTTTACACTCAGTCTTCACTTACTTGTTGTTGTATAATTGAAACGTTTTCAAGATCATTCGATCTCATCATCAGCTGTTTGGTGACTAAATGAACCTCCCTCTTCTTCCACTGCTACGGAGCTCCGATCACTCCGATCACACCATTTTTGGACAGAAAACCACAACATTGGCCACAACATTAAACTGTTAAAATCTTTAAGTACACCCATAGAATTGGATATTTGGGAAAAAATTTTCATAAACAAAAACCGTGATAAAGTTATAAATTTTGAAATCCCGGCATTAAATGAAGTATTAAAACTTAGTGCCACTAACACCAGATGGCAGAGTGATCGGAGCTCCGTAGCAGTGGAAGAAGAGGGAGGTTCATTTAGTCACCAAACAGCTGATGATGAGATCGAATGATCTTGAAAACATTTCAATTATACAACAACAAGTAAGTGAAGACTGAGTGTAAACATAGTGACTCATAAATTCAAACTTAAATATGTTCTCCCATGTTGTCAATTTATTTTGGTTTATCACTTCTTTTAATAATTTTGGATTTGGATCAATGTCATGGTTTTCATTCAAAAAGTGAAATGCTACTGCTGACTTATCTTCTTGTTTCATTCTGATGTTTCTAAAGTACTCTTTGACTCTGGTTTTTAGATTTCTTTTAATTTGACCTATGTAGTATTTTTCACAATTCTTACAACTTATCTGGTATATTCCGGATCTGTTAACTGATGGGATTTCATCTTTTGCTTTTGAATTTAGCAATTTTAAAATTGAGTATCTATTAATAGGTGCCAAGGTGATATCTTGTTCCTTGAAGATCTTTTTAATAAATTTAAAAAAAGTTCATAGTTCCACCACCAGAGAGAGAGCAGACAACAACAGATGCCAGTTGGAAAGAGATTGAAAATGGAGGCGAATGCCTTTGAAACTAGTCTCTCATTCATATAAACAAGTAAGTGACGAGTATCAATAAACCAACTACAAATAGTTTTTGAGATTAATTTTGATGTCAGTGTTACTAAATTCCTCCAAACACATATGCAGTAAATTTGTTTAACACATTTAAATTATAATCTTTATTTTTTTTAAATAAGTAATTAGATGACTTTTTTATGAATTTTCATTCACCTGTCACTTCCTGCTTATTCACTTTTTACTGATTTTCTTAATAATTGCTGTATTTGCTAAATGACTGGTCATGTATGAAAATGAAAACAAAAATAATTTATATAATTAATGAGCTGAGTTATACAATTCTTAGATTATCTCTATCCCTTATAATAAAATGTACTTTTGTCAAATCATTCATTCTAAAATACTGACATATTTTGGATTCTTTATGATACTGAAATACGAGGGCTGTTCAATAATGAATGATCACGATATTTTTGACAACGTACCTTTACTCATCCTCATAATTTTGATGGTCCTTCTCAAAATAGTCTCCCCTGAATGTGATGCACTTGTCCCAGCGTTTCTGCCAGTTTTCAAAGATATGCTGGAAACCATTTTTTGAGAAATCCTTCAAAATCGACTCTGCAGCCTTCACCACTGCTTCTGATGATGGATAATGCCTCCCACGAAGGCATTTCTTCAAGTTTGGGAATAGAAAAAAAGTCACATGGGGCTAAATCCGGACAATAGGAAGGGTGAGAGATGCACTTCACGTTGATTTTTGCAAGATACTCAGCAACAACATTGGTAATATGCGGCCGTGCATTATCGTGGTGCAGCATCCAGCCTGCTTCACGGAAATGTGATCTTTTATGCCTGATATGGACTTGCAATGTTTTCAGGACATCCCTGTAGTATTGTCCAGTTACTGATGTGTGTGCAGGTACAACATGCTGATAAACCATTCCATGAACATCAAAGAATGAGATGACCATAATTTCCCAGCAGAAGCAACCACTTTTGCCTTTTTGGGGATTGGTGATGAAGAAGATTTCCACACTGAGCTTTGTTGTTTGCTCTCAGGACCAAAATGATGTAGCCAAGTCTCATCAGTAGTGATTACGTTTGAAACTCCAGATCTTCCTGTAATATCAACTTTAACTGCATGCAGACCTGCATATGAATGTCCTTTTGTTCGGGAATCAACAGTCTTGGAACCCATCACGCACAAACACATCTCATGTGTAATGTTTCTGTCACCAACGTGTGGGTGGCACCCAATAAATGTTCAGTATTTCAGAAAGTGATCTTAAGGTAATTCGTCGATCTGCTCTCACAATGGCAGCAGCAGTGATGTTGATGTTTTCTTCTGTAAGAGCTGTAACTGGAGCACCGGGTCCACCTTGCTTTGAAATTGATTATCTCTCCTCTTTAAACATTTTAAACCACCTTTGAGCTGTGCTGTAGGGAAGAACAGACTCTCCATAGGCCTCCTGTAACATTATATAGGCCTCAACTGAAGATTTGTTGAGATGAAAGCAGAATTTCAAAGCCGCATATTGTTCCTCTCGTGTTACCTCCATTGCAGTGGTAGACAATCCTGAGAACATGTCTGAACTTGCCTGGTTCTCACAGGCGGTAACCAGGAGTACCAACAATGAAACTACTACAGCGTGTTAGTTTCACCTTAAGCTAACAGAATATAATAAGATTGAGTTTTAGTGCGAAAAATTATGACCATACAAAAATTATGATCATTCTTTATTGAACAGCCCTGGTAATAGCAATAGTTCTGTTAGCAATAGGATGCATGGAACTTTCAAATTGCTTATGTTACCTTTAAATTTTCTGTTCCAGTTTATTATGTTAAGTAAGAAAGTGAATGATAAGAAGTGTGCTTAGGCACATCTTTAAATAAGAGTAGGTGCTGAAATATCCTGCAATCTTATTTAGATTTTGCTTTGATAAACATTACACAAAAATGGTATACTAGGTCATTATTATATATGGTTATCATCTTCACAGTAAGAGCTGTAAAGCTCTCTCCACTGTAAGAGTGAGTTGGCAGTAGCCAATAAAATTATGCAGCCAGAAACAGTGTAAAATCTTTACCATATAATAGATGCTGGAAATGTTGACCTCCTACTCTCAATGCCCGCCTCGGTAGTGTGGTGGTAGCGTGTCTGCCTCACGTTCAAGAGGTCCCGAGTTTGAATCTCGGTCAGGGTGAGTTACCTGGATAAGGTCTTTTCCGGGGTTTTTCCTTAACCTGAAAGGCGAATGTCGGGTAACTCTAAGCTCTGTGGACCCTGGGCTCATTTGAGCATCATTTCACCCATTCCATTCATCGTCCGATATGACTTTAAACGTTGGAGGACATAAATTCAACAAACAAAAAAAAACTCCTACTCTCAAACAGGCAGCATATCTTGTAAAAACATTCTTGCTCACTCATCTAAGTCAGCAGTAGACGTTCTTGTGATTACCAGCATGATTATATCACTAAGATCTTATAGTAAACAAGACTTAGAATGCTACTCTTTGTCTTTCAAAGAACCTCACAAATAAAAGTTGTAACTAGTTATGTCAAGGAAATCAGGGGCCCATAAATCAACAATTATAATCCTGTTATGAAACACTTCTTTTATTGTATTTAATGATTTGATGGTGTATGTGCTGGTAAAGAATCTTGTTGGTCAAAGTATAAACTTGAAAGAAGCGTAGGGACAGTGAAGCACAAATTAGTACAAAAGTGAATCGAGAAGATATTGACACATTGCTTCACTCACACTGTTATTCACAGGACATGTTTCAAGAGCTCTTGCTCCTATCCTCAGCTGATACTCGATTAGTGTAAGTTGTAGTGGTTTCCTCTTTCTCCGTATTGTCAATAGATGGCGTGATGTACTTGTCAAAGATGTCCGGTGGTGGAGTTTCAAAATTCATGACTCTATGACGATGTTTGTTAATGAAGATTTTTTCCCATACGGAAAGGTCTATGGGTTGATTAAACATATTTTATTAGAGTTGTTTCCAAGTTGATGTCATGTCTAGTATTCAAAAAATGAAAAGCCACTGCTGATTTTTCTGTTTCACCATTTTTAATGTTTCTTATATGTTCTTTAGTTCTGATGTTAATATTTCTTTTTGTTTTTCCTATATAAATTTTAGGGCAAGTTTCACATTTGATCGCATAGATTCCTGGTTTTTCTTTGGTAGTGATTGAATTTTTGGGAGGGCCTTTTAACAAATTTCTGATATTAAACCTATTTTGAGGTGCAAGAGTTATGTTGTGTTTTGAGAAGATTTTTTGGAATTTGTTATAGGCTGATGGGTGGAAAAAATTCACCTTCCACCCATCATCTGATATATCATATTCTGATTCCTGCACAAACTTTCTCAGAAATTTCTTTGCATGTTCTAATTTTTCTCTGGTTATCAAACAAGTGATTTACTTTTGGTTTCTTAACAAGGAAAGATCTTATTACTTTTTAGATAAGTTGTATTTATTACACATCTGCTTCACTTTCGTAACTATTTTGAGGACATGTTTCGCAAATCATCATTTGCATCTACGGCTCTTATGAGTCGCATAAGAGCCGTAGATGCAAACGATGATTTGCGAAACATGTCTTCAAAATAGGTACGAAAGTGAAGCAGATGTGTAATAAATATGGCTCATCTAAAAATTAATAATTTTTCGCTTCACTGTGGTGTTCCAATACAGTTAAATCTCGATATAAAAAGGAAAGATCTGTTTCCCTAAATCTATTTACAAGAATATAAATCATTTATCTGTGAGGTGCGGGAACAGCAGGGATTTTGTCTATGTCAGTGTCTCTTATAAGGAATCTGTTGTCACATGGTAATTAAGATGAAGATTCTGTGTACTAAAGTATACATACTTTGGCATTATAACAGCACTAATGTATTGTAATACTAGAACATGTGGTTTCATCTTCTACATAACACAGACTTTGCATCAACTTTCCAAGTAACCTAAAACAAACAATAGTTAGACCCATTTATAAACAGAAAGGCTCCAAACAAATGATGGAAAATTATCGCCCTATATCTCTTTGCTCTGGATTTTCAAAGATTATCGAAGGACTTTTCCTAGAACAGCTCCAGAGCTTCTGTAGTAAATTTAATATTATATCACAGAATCAGTTCGGCTTTCAGAAAAAGAAATCAACAATACATGCAGTTAGTAAGGGAAATGATATAATTGTTAGAGCATTAGATAGAAAGGAGTTAGTGATAGCGATTTTTCTTGACCTATCAAAAGCTTTCGACTGTGTTAATATTAAACATCTTTTGGCAAAATTAGAAAACTATGGGATAAGAGGCATACCATTAAAATGGTTAAGCTCGTACCTGCAAAATAGGGTGCAGTGTGTCGAAATAATACACAATTCAGGAGGAAATTTAAAAAAAGTTAAATCAGCATTCAAACGTGTAACACATGGAGTGCCTCAGGGGTCAAAATTAGGTCCATATCTGTTTATCCTATATATAAATTTTCTATTTAAAATAATACAGGATGCTGGAGGATTAGCAATTGGATATGCAGATGATACAACTGTAGTGGTAACAGGTAAGACAGAGGCAGAAGTTCAGGGAAAAGCAAACTCCTTATTAGAATCAATTAGCACTTATTTAGAAGCACTGGGAATGGTACTAAACACAAACAAAACCGAATGGATGCAAATTCAGCTCAGTAATAGAAAAAAATCAGACATCACATTAACAGTACAAAATAAGCAAATTAGCCAAGTAGCACAGACAAACTTTTTAGGATTAGTTATAGACAGTAGTTTAAAATGGCACAAACATATAGAAAAGATCAACAAGAAAATAAACAAGGGCATATATGTATTAAAACAGACAACACAAATTATGGATGAAGTCAGTGCACTGAAGGTTTATTATGCATTTATACATGCACACCTAAGTTATGGGGTCATTTTATGGGGGGCAGCAGGTAAGAAAAATATGTTAAAAACATTTAGGCAACAAAAGAGAGCAATAAGAATAATGGAAAAAATCCCTAGGAGACAATCATGTAAAAGTAGCTTTAAAAAACTTAAAATACTCACATTACCCTCTTTATACATATTTGAATGTCTCAAACATGTAATAAGAAACCACATAGAAGGAAAAAATAGAAACATTCATGAATATAATACAAGAACAAAACAGAACTACTTTAGAAATAGGTTCAGGGGAACATTAGCTGCCAAATGTATTGAAAGTACTGCAAAAAATTTATATAATCATTTACCTCACTCTATCAAGGCAATAAATGAAGAAGTGAAGAAAATTTACGCAATAAAGACTTACCTAGTGAAACACGCTTTCTACTCAATTGAGGAATACAAAAAGGGAAGAGAGACTTAGACTTAGTTTATTAAATTTTGTTATCAATCTATTGTGTATATCTAGAATTGCTAATAATCTGTAAATAGATTTATTTGTTTTATTATTATTATTGAACTGTAAAAATGTAATTGTAGTGTTACTTTTGACGATGCTTTGTAAAACATGTTGCAAATGGCAGAATAAAATCTGAATCTGAATCTGAATCTGAATCTGAACTGCTCAGCTGGCATATGGAGAGGAGGGAATGAGAAGCAGTCATAAGCAGCATAGTGCAGAGTAGAAATGACCCATAATATGGCCATACATCCAAACAAAGGTTCTGTATTTCTAAAATGGAATCTTTTTTAAACTATTTTATTTTTTCAGGTGCAGGGATTCTGGTCTGCCATTTTTCTGAGGAACTCACTTTCATCCTCATCGTTGCTGTGTGCTCACTGCTAGTCTTCCATCCTTAAACGTCTGTTGAACAAAGTTTGTTGCAGCAGGAATTTTATTAGTCAAATTGTTTTGAAGACATGGTTAACGTCTGATGAGAACTAAGAATAAAAACATTTCTGTTCTACTTGGAGTTTCAGCTAGGTGATAATGGAATTATTCACCATTTTTCCAAAAAGTTTATTGAATGAAAATGTAATATGTTAACATAAGAGTTAGAACTTATAAAAAGAGCTTTTAATTTAAGTTTTATATTCTTAAATATAATTTTCCTGAAACTGCAGCATATTTTATTTATGTAACAAATCAATGAAAATGTATTTTTATAAGAAATAGGAAAACATATCAAAGAATATTTTGAGTTTTTTTTAATTTAACAAAAATATGCCCTTGGTTATGAAAGTACAAGAGCATTGCTTAAAAATTTGAAGATTTAGATAAGTAGAAAACTCGTCAAAAACTACATATTTATATCATGTCTGATACTTTCAGTTTTATGCATCATAATTTTATTTATAACACTGAAATCAAAGCTTCATTAATGTTACTACTTTATTGTCATCCATCTCATATATGCTTGATTTTATTTATATGTCCATTCTCATTACAAAATGAGCAACTATAAAATTGATGCATATAGGAAAGTATTGCATACAGCAAATCATCTTTTATATGAATAAATTTTTTTATTGGTATACCAAAATAGCTTATATTTCATTGACACAGGGCAAAACATAAATATGTAAATAAGTTGTGTTGTGTAATGTGTAAATTTGCAATGTTTTAAGTAAACACTGCTTATCTTCATGTTTCTGCTTGTTAATTTGCCATTCCACTTTTAACTGTGTTGATCTAATGAGTGAATTTGTGACTTGATACATTTATTCCATCCATTTTCCATAACTTACATGTCTAGGTAAGTTTTATGGTCTATAGATGTATGTGTTACCATTGTTGCTCAAGCACTAATGTAGTCTAGTTACTGTAGGATAATAATCTATTTTGATTAGAAACATGTCTTTATGTAATGGAAATGGATTTGAAGTTATCTTTCATAAATTCAAAATAATCAACATTCCATAATTTATCATGTGTAAAGCTAGCCCAACATTTTTATACATTAATGGTTTGTAAAAAAAAAGAAAAAGAAAGAAAGAGAGAAAGAAAAAATGTTATCAAAGGTACAAATTATTTAGATTTCTATAAAAAATGTTTTATGTATAAGGATACTGAGAGTAAAGCTTTGAGGTGTAATTACATCATTCAATCATCAAAGAAATGAACCTACAGTGCCCCATAACATTGCGAACTGTAATGATTTTCCTTTCATTTTACTGACATGAGAACTTTTCTTACTTTTGTTTCACCTGCTTTACTGAATTTTATCATTTGTTTTAAAATGATATTATTTCACAAAATGAAACTTATTTTACAGTACAGGTGTATCAGCCATACTACAGTTACACTGTTAACAAACTTATTATAGCTGAAGAAAAGTTATAAAAGAAATGGTGCTCTGGAGTTAAGTCATGCCTCACAGGAAATGAATATTGCCCAGAAGTTTGGTTAATGGTATCATAATGTGTGCTTGCTCTTATCAATTATCAATAAATAAATTTTTAAGAAAAAATGTTTCCAGGTGCTAGCAGGTTTGTAGTCAGTTATTTTCCAGTATGAGGTGCTCCAACTTCCATTCAAGGATGAGTTATATTGATTCTGTTCTGTAAAAATCGTTCCAGATTTACAATCTTTGCTCATAAAGGCTGTAGGCGATTTAATTTGTAATAGTACCCTAATGAAGATGAATATTTAGGTATATACTACCATAAAGAATTATATAGGAATGGTGTTTCTGTCCCATCATATCCTTGATGTAAAAGCATTGTTCAAAAATATCTTGGATTGATATAAAATATTGTCATTTCATAAAGGCTTTCTCAGTAACAGGACTTTTAGAGTAACAAAAGAAAACAGATTCTTGGACATTTTGGAAATGCTTTGACACTTATTTTAATACTGGGTGTAATTTTTAAATTGGTATTGCAATAGTTTACTATTACTCTAAATTATATAACTAATTTTATGCAAGCTTCAACTCTTCAAAGATTGCAAAAATGGAGTACATAGATGTTGAAGAAGTTGCCAATTACAGCCTAACAAACATAAACAAAGTCATATAGCAGCACTAAAGCGTATGTCCCCCTCTGTCGTTCAAAACAACTGAGTTTAAGAGAATCAGAATGCTCATACAACAGAGTAGAAGATATCTGAATCATTGTTTGAATTTTTTTATTTTAATTCTTGAAAAATGTTTTAGAATTTGAGAATACTTTTTATTTCTTCCATAAAATTCATATTAATATGGTTTTCAAATGGGATGATTTCTGCTCTGTAGCAAATGAGATGCGTTTGCATGCTCAACATTGCCATTTTGTTAACTCCACTCTTTTCTTATTTTCTTCTCTCTTGCACACAGTTACCACAATTACCTGTTCGGGCGCTAATGACCTCAGCTGTTGTGCGCCCCTAAGCCCCACTACTACTACTACTACTACTACAATTACCTGTTTCTTTTTAATTCTAATGGACCTGTAAGTGACTCTCTGAATCACTGTCATTACTTACAACATGAACCAACATCATTACGTCCTTTCACTGTCTTCATCATCTGAGTCTTGGAAATTTATGTTGATAGGTTCCAAACTCTCCTCATGACCTATCTCTTTCCAGAGATAGTAGTTCTTTCTTGTAGTTTTTTTCTTCATGTCTCATGCAGTTTTTCTGGTTGATGATAAATGTTTGGTTACAAAGAGATTAATTTTTTAAAAATCTTGATTTCATTTATAATGATTTTAAGCATCATATCTAGAAATCATTTCACTGTAATAATATTAAATCTAAAGATTGGCAATTGGAGTTAAAACTGATGGGACTGTTTCAGGATGTTATTTTTAATTGACGTGGAGCATTACTCTCTGAGTCTATCAAGAAAATATGATCAGTTATGCATATCAGCATAAAATTTAGCATATGAGGAATGTTTACATAATCCATATTGGTCAGTAAGATTACAAGAGCAAAAGTTTGTAAAAAATTAAATTAAAACTCACAATTATCAAAAACAGAAAGTAAGGATATGACAAGAATGTGCCTGATCAAAAGAGAGCAAAAAAAAAAAAAAAAAAAAAAAAAGGATGTTCAAAAGATAATGAATATACTATTGATCTTATTATTGAAGAGCTGATTAAAAGATTATACATTTCTAAATTAAAGTCTCATTTTACTGTATTATTTAAAACTAAATAGATGTAAACAACAAGTCCAGTCTTCCATAAATAAATGGCAGTGAAGTATTTCTTGAAACAAAATGCGTGCTCCGTTTATAAAACCAGTACAGGGCTCCCTCACTTCATTATTATGGCATTCTTTTTAGTTTAAAAATATTTATAACCAATTTTAATAATTCTGCAACAGTTAATTTTTCATTCCTGAATTGGCAGAATTTGCCACCAATTGTAATTAAGCTACAGATTATGTATGCCTTACTTCTAGTCAAAACTAACAACTATCATGGACAATGAAGATTAAACATATTTCCCCCCCCCCCCTCCCTTTCTAATGATTTGTATTGTACTACAAACTTCTGTGTAAAGAATTTTTATTGTTTGGATAAATACTGGACATTGCACAATTCTTTATTCCACGACCTGGCAAATTAAAGCCTTTTCTTTTTTCTTCTTGCACTTGAAACTGTAAATTTTATTTGAGTGATACATCAGCTAACATTAGCTTTATTCACAAATCACTTAATGCACCAGATTACACAATATCTCTCACTCAGCTCAGTTAGATAACAGCAAATGGTATGTAGTATTTATTCATGTAAAAGATAAGCTACCAAGGCAGAAACCAAGAATGATGAAGCTAACAATATTACATGTTTGATATCCTTTTTTGTTATCTACCATAAAGGGAAAGAGGACTGCCAGAGAAGATGTCCGGGATAGGGAAATGCAAACACTTTGGAAGTATCAAAGATTTATCTCAGAGCATTAGACATACTTCAATAAATAGGTTGTCATGAATGTCTAGGAATTAATGGTATTATGATCCCATCTCTAGTTAAAATGTTTATTCTTTAACAGTCACCTCTCTGCTCCTGAATGCAAGGTCATCCATTCCTTGGAATTTCTAATAAGCATTACATGAATAAGGAGTGATTGTTTATGTGGTAAAAAAAAAGTTAAAATATTTATCTTTGCATGTTAAAAATGTGAAAATATTTGGTAAATTTACAGAAATTAGAGTAAATTATTAATTTATTATTGTTAAAAATACTTTCTACCCGTAAATGTATAAGCAGCTCCTGACATCATCCCTTAAAATTGCAGTGAGAACAAAAGTCTTCTCCAATTGTCCAGCATGCCAATTGTCTCTGAATAGCTCTTTATGTTGTGAAAATGATCTTTTCACATCACAGGATGTGAGACATCCATAGTTAAACAAAGAAATGTTACTAACCCTGGAACATTCTAAATCACTTACTTGTTCCACTTTCCATGATTGAGCTACTCCAGAAGTCATGGAAATAGTTGAAAACTATTATTTTTCTCAAACAAATTTTTTAGTTTGTCTTTTAGTACTTTTAGCCCTGGTAATGATTTAATTTTCATTTCAACAGCCTGTACTTCCTCAAGTGTTTTCTCAACTGAATTGTTGAAATTTCTAGTTTTTGTATGAAGTCACACCAAAAGATTTGTAGATAGACATAAATGCCACTGTTATAATAGATGATGCATCATTTTTGTCCAGCTAATTTACAGCTGATGTACAACATTCAACGTTTGTGTCATGGTACAAAATTTGCTTAGCCAAGTGCCCAGTGCGTGACCACTGGTACATGGGAAGAGTAAGGTTGGGATTTTTCTACGTAATCCTCAGTGGTGTTTTAACAAATATTTTTTCCCCCTTTTGATACAAGTCTATCCATGTTGGGATATAGTAATCTTGATACATAAACATAATCTATAAAGAGCATGAACTACACAAGTGACATGAATCAATTTAGGAACACTCACGTAGAAATGTAGTTAATGTTGATTCTTCAGGAGCCTCAGTATGCTCAATCAAAAAATTACAAAGTTGAACATTATTTACCTTTTTGAGTGAAATATCGACTGCAACAAATGCTCTGCATAAATCTAAATAATACAGGGAACATTTCCATTGTCCTACACTAGAAAAGTTGGTTCACCTTTTTTTACAACTATTGTGAATTCTCAGAGTCATAACAGGAATATGTATATTTTCAGATAAATGTTAAGTGACTTGTGAATACTGATCTGCACTTACTGTTTTCCCTTGGCAAGACAAAACTTTATTGTCCATGGTAAATATGTTTTTAAATTCATCTACATGTTACTGAAGATCGATTTAGCTTTTGATTTCGGCATGTTTCCAAGATGCACAAGTTACACAAAACACTTACTCATAAGAACTAAAGAAGGAATGCAGTGCCCGTATATATGCAAAATTTGCATGCTTTATTGCAAGCTCTCAGCCAGCAGTATAAATATATACAGATAGTAGATGAGGAATAACCAGGGTACCAGCAAGTTTATCTATTATGTTTATCTATTCTGTTCAACTTAGGCACCATGATATGGTGAACATTCTTTTATATTTGTGATGCTATACAAGTCATTTGTAAATATATTGTTTATACTTATAATAGCACAAATTTAAAATTGTGCAGGATAAATGATAGAAAAAGTAAAAAATTAATTCAAATTTACATATTTATGGGAAATTATCTGAAAATATGTATTTACATATTTTTTCTTCAAAATATGTACTTTGATGTGAAATAATATTTGATGTTTATGCTTATGATCTTTTATTCAGTTTTTTTCCTTTTTGTAAGAATGTTTACAGAAAAAATATTTAGTCACCTAAAAATTTGTTCCCTAGTGGCGAATTTAACACAGAAAATGCTGAGATATACTTTAACTCAGTATTCAAAAGAGGTACAACCTAAGGTTTGTAATGTACCTGTGCTTCGATATCCAAAAGAAAATATCCAAGTGCAGAGAAGTGAACAAATCTTGCAAGCATAATTTTGAACACATTATGGAGTCAAGTATTATTTGTGCCTTTATGAAATGCAGTATATAAGATTTGTTAAGGAGTAAAAAAAAAAAGGAAATGTGAATTCTTTGAACATTATCAACCACCACCTCTTCCAGAAGGAACTGGCATATGTTCCACATTTGAATTAAATACTTGTGCAAGCTAGAAAGAACATGTTTCTGAAAACCTTCAAATTAATTACATAAAAGCCACTCTCAGAATCAAACTTGAATATATGCTTATAAATTAACTTCTATGAAGTTTAGTTAAGTTATTGTTTCACTCTATGTTGGCTACAATTAATGAAACATTGCCCCTTAGGTTATGGCTAATTGTGTAAAATATGAATCTTATCTCTGAAAAGCAGAAAAAAGCAATGTCTTTTAATGTTTAGGTAATATAAATATATCCATACAGTTTACTGCAGTGAAACCTTATGAACACAGACTTTTTCTCTCACCCTCTTCCTATAATTTAGCTAGCTCTGTTTTGTAATGTATATATGTATAGAAATACATTGTATTCCTAAGGATGTTGCCTTACCAGATAATGAAGTACAGATTTGTGCATACCGAATATTTAGATAATGGTTAATATGGCAGTTATATGTAGTGATAGCAGTTCATTTGTTATTTAACTGTACATTAGAGTAAGTAATCAATGGAGAAATGATAAATTATTTCATTTATTCTTGTAAGATTTTAAACATCAAATTCATATTGTAAACAAAAGTGCCTGGTCAGAAATTTTGATGTGATATCTGAAATTAATGGTGCTATGGGAATGCAGGCTAATGTACTCTAATAGCTCCTTTTTAAAACCACAGATTCACATTTCTCCAGAATAAATAGTTCAGTATGAAACTTTCTACATTGTTAGATGTACTTAATAGCCAGTGGCTTTATTGGGCTTCACAGTCTTGTTCAAAATTAAAATCTAACAGTCAAAATATAACTTTCTCCAGAGATAGTTACAGATTTAGAGCACATTTCTGGAAATACTTCAGTAAAATCAGTTTAAAAAAAATGTTTCAAAATCCTATTTATCTTCAGATCTGGAGAAGTAAACATTACTCACTTTGCAGTGTATACAATTTGTAAGAAATATCCTTCATTTTTGGGGGGGATCCCTTGGTTTCTGAAGCAGATTAACATGTAAGAGCCATGCATCCTATATTTTTATCCAAATTATAGCTAAGAGGTTTAAGAGTGTGTAACATTTTGAAAAAAAGGATGGCTTTATAAATAGCATATGAATATTTTATAATCAAGCTTTTATGTACGTACGTGAATATGCTTTATGCTTAGTTGTGAAGAGCAAGTACTTATAATAATGTAAATGTTTTGTTAAGACAGGATATATCAGATCAAGATTTGTAAACAGAGCCAGCAGGCTGGATTCTACTCAGTCATGTTAGTTATCTCTTGGTTTGAGTTTTCCTAAAGGACTCAGTAGTATTTAAGATCTGGCTCTGAAAGAATGGGTGTAATTGTCATTGTAGAAAGACATACTATAACCTCATGGGTCTAAATGTGAAATACCCACTCTAAATGTTTTAACATCTGTGCCTGATTGTATTAATTGCTATATATTGGGTAAGTGTGTTTTATTGTACCATAGGACTTGTACAGTATACAAACATCTTAAATTGTCTTTGACTTTGGGTTCATTACCGGAATTGATGTTCTGTTTACAAGGAAGTGCAGTGATAATTTTCAAGTTTGAATCATAATGATTTTGATGCCATATTTGCAACAGTCTCTTATTATGCATAATAGTTAATTTAAGATGGCCTAAATGAAATAAACGATACTCCTACTTCTGTCTTATGACTCTTTTTCATGCATTTGATTTACTGCGTTTATTTGTATTTGGATCTTTTGCAAAAACATTGCTAAATGATGTGAGCACAATTTATGTACAGATTAATTTGAAAAGCTGGTACACATTTTCTGTCTATAATTCTTCCTGTCTTTACTAAATCTATTTACAAGGTGCTTCTGCCCATGCAGCAGTTTTAACTTTCTGTTATTTCCTGTTATATATTTTAAATTATTTTCTTTTATAGTCATACAGTTTTATCCTCAAGTACACATTTCCAGCAACATTTCAAGGTGCAATATGTTCATCAAAAACAGTTTAGCATATTATGTATATACGAATCTCCGACAGTTAAATAATGTAAATTACAGAATATTCTTTACATCAGATGATTACCAGTTTGCTACGAAACTAAAAGACAACAGTGCAGGATAAACAAGTACCTATTGATTATTCATTTATCAAATTCTGTATCAAAGTACTCATACCTATATTAGGATAGACATTGGTGACAAACACAGCACTTTATTCATAAAATAAATTAAAATAGATTTTAATATATAGAAACAAAAAATGTATAAGTAATTCTTCCAAGCTTCTTCCACATATAAAAACAAATAATTTGGCTAGTTTTAAGAGAGCTGATTTGATAGGAGACATTTAAGTGAAAGTATTATGCAAGTAACTAAAAACTGGGAAAAGTACAGAAGTACTTTCCAAATAAAATGGTTTTCTTCTAACAGGATAAAGCTCTTAAAGTTCAACACTTTTTAAGATTAAATTATTGTTTTTGTTACACTTGTTTTATTAAGTTAAAAAATATATATTTAACAGTAATCTCAGGTAATGAACCCTCGTATCAAATGACAATTTAAAATGCAATTTAATGCAGTAAAGAGATCTTAGAATGTAGATTTAGTATCTTATTGTATTTTTGTGGGAACTGATATAACGTGTAAAACTTTCCATGAATCATGCTCTTTAAATGTTTCTTGAATATTTAACGCATATTGACATTCAAGGCTTGCATTCAATGAATGTAAAATCTCAAAGGATAAAAATATTTTTTGGGATGGTTGTTGTTGCCATACAAGTTCACTAAATCTGTGTATAAATAAATGTTCTAAACCAAACTTCAAAAACCAATTGTGACTTTTAATATTATGATTATATGAATATATATACATATATTTTATGAGAAACAGTATATTGAAGCATTTATAAAATGGTTTATTTGGAAAGCCTTAGTTCTTTCCTGCTTGTATTTTATTTACTTCACAGATTTTTATTTAAAAGTGACAATTTAATTTATTTGTTATTTCCAAATAATGATATCAAAATGGTGTTAGATAATAATAAAATTCTAATTGATGAATACATAGATATTATGCATTCAAGAGTAAGCTTATATTTATAAAAAACGAAAACTATGATAAGCTGCACGTTTCTGTTTATTTTTAAATTGTTAGTGCAATCTGTTTTCGTGTGTGATTTTATGTGGTTTGCGTGGAGGTTTTCTTTTTTAAGTATGTACGTGTGCAATATTATGGTATTGATTTCTTTCAAAATAATAAGTAGTTTCATCGTTAGCAAGCTTGCCAAAATAAACAAGTGCAAATTTGGAAAACCATAGGGGTAAAAAATGAGTTTTTGTTCATTCATGTGGCACATTAACAGAGGATATATTTACTGTAAATTTATTTACTTGACTGTATAGAAATTTACAGAAATAATAATTGAAGAATATTATGAATAAAAATGTGTCACATTTGGAAATAATTGTTGTTTTTTGTTTATTATTCCTTATCCTACACATTAAAACTTGTTGAACCATTGCAACCAACATAAGAATAATAAATTGGTTTACAAAGTAATAAAAGCTGCCTCTTTCTTTAACACAGTCACATTACCACATTGGAGCAGAGGAACAAGAACATAATTCTTATTTTTTCCTCTCAAAATATTTCAATGTATATGTGTGATAGGAATTTTTTTAATTTTGCGGTCTTTATACATCCTATTTTCAAACAATATTTTTTTAACTTGTTGATATATTTGTATGATTTTGAATGCACAGCAAATCTTTGCTTAATTTACATTAAATTTTGCTTTAAAATGAATATAGTTCAGCACTGCATTTGAAATATTGGTTGCACTTTTTGGAAAAACTACTATGAGCAGGACCAGAGTTTACGAGTGGTGGAACGTTTCAGGAAAATGACCATCATAATAATGCTCTCTCTCATATCTCAATGCATAGTCTTGATTTTTTGGGCAAAAGCAAATGCCATCATATTACCAGACAGTATCTCTTTTGATTTATTTCTATACCCACGACTGAAGAGATCCTTGAAAGGAAGTTACTCTGCAACCACTGATGAGATTAAACAGGATTTACTGAAGGAGCTGAATACCAGAACAGAAAAGGGAATTCAGTGGAACATCACTGTTTTTTGTTTTGTTTTCATTTGTATTCTATTTCTGAGCCATCTCAGATCTCAATGTCATCATGATATTCCAACAATAATCTGCATCACTGAAATGTCTTGATGGAAGCGCTCTGTGCATTTGTTGGAATTTCTGGGAAAGAGGTCAAGATGAGAGTGGAGGAAATGGATCTTCAACAATGCATTACAGTGTAACTCTTGCTATGTTCTCTGGTCTCATCAAAGCTACAGTGGAATTTTTACCTCTTTGATTTCCCAAGAAATAGTGAATAGTGGTTTTGAAGACATCCCAAGTCTTTCTCTTGCCTCTCAATGACACTATTAAAGATTTCATCTTTAAGCAGTTCTTGAATTTTCAAACCAGTGAAGATTTTTTCTTTGATCTTAGCTCACTGAACTTGGGAATTTTGTCTTTAAATACTTAAAAGCTTTTTGTGCTTGATTCTTCACTTTCTCTAGATTCTTTATAATCTTCACTTTATGTGCAAAGGTGATAATGAAAGTTGAATCAATGGCAACTAAAGGAGTATACAGTAGAGTCTTGATTATCAACCTAAACTGGCCCTGGACAAGGACGGATAACCAAAAATGTCAGATAATACAAAATAAGTTGGAAAATGGAGTAAAACATGGTAGGTATACTCTATTATTAAAACAATTGTTGGTTTTGCGGCATTTACTGTGTAATCAAACCAATTCTACATGCAATATTGAACGAAAAAAGCTCCATATGTCTCAAGAAAGGAAACTTTTCAATGAAGTCTGCTTTTCTTCTGAATGATGATTCCTTTTTTTTTTTTTTTTTAATTTACGTCCTCCAACATTAAGTCATATCGGACGATGGAACGGGTGAAATGATGCTCAAATGAACCCAGGGACCATAGAGCTTAGAGTTACCCAACATTCGTCTTTCAGGATAAGGGAAAACCCCAGAAAAACCTTATCCAGGTAACTCACCCTGACAGAGATTCAAACTCGGCACCCCTTGAACGTGAGGCAGACATGCTACCACCATGCTACCGAGGCAGGCTGATGTTTCCTTGCTGCGAGATTTTGCCATAGATGAAACATCAATACCTCAGTTGCACTTGCCTCCGGCTGTGTTCCACATATCTTAATGTCATCTCTAAAGCACTTAAACCTTCAGCGTGACTCATCTTCTTCTCATTTTGTTCTTCAATTTCCCATTCTGCTTTACCTTTATTGTCATTACCATTCACAAAATCAACAATATTAGAGTCTGTGAGTTCAAACTGTTGATCTCAGAACACCAGCTTCTCGCATCTTGAGCCGTAGCATCCTCACATCAGAAATGTGGTTCAGTAAGGGAATAATGTCACGCATGTCCTTTTGTACCATCTCTACTTTATTTTCATCATCCAAGACTTAACTAATGTCGTTTCGATTTCTTCCCAAGCCTGAGCCACCCAGTATGCAATGTCTTTCATGTTGATAGATCTTAACTTTTTCATCATGTCCTTGCCATTGTCCATTTCCTCTATCAGGGACAAAAAAAAGTTGTCACCGATATTTTCTTTTCAATACAGCACACCTTGGTACATTGGCTGGCACTATGACGTCAATTAGGTGGGAGGAACAAGACCTTAATATCACCACATTCTACATTTGGGTGTGATGGGGCATTGTATTGTATTGTATTCTTTATTCACCGTTTGAAAAACATTTTTACATTTTCATGGCTTCGTCAAGTTGATATACAATTTACTAAAATGATAAATATACAATTTACTAAAATGATTAATATACAATTTACTAAAATACATTTAAAATTAAGATTCCTGATTTGGTAAGAGATTCAACTAATAACTGTACATTACATTGTCTAGTAGAAAGAGAGCTTTTCTTGGGATGTTGTTGGAAGTTAGAAACTTCTCTATAGATAGGACAAACAGTGTAAAGAACCGGTATTTAAAGATGGTAGCAGACATCCAGACAGAATTCTGGTTAGTGTAATGCACTGGTACAGCATTAACAGAAATGCTTTTAAATGCTCTAGGCCTTTTAGCAGGGGTGGCTTCTCAATAGGGTAGCATGTTTGCGCTACAACCAAAATGAAAAATCTCTCTTTAATGCAATGGCATGTTCCATTTGGAGTTCATTTTTACCTTGTCTAGTGCAGTGGACCTCAGCACGCTGTATTGTTTGCAGGTGCCGAGTAGTTCACTCCCAGATGCAAACCACTGGCATACAATGGGTAGGTATAGGGCAGGATGGACCTACGGGCTACAGAGGCAAGTGGGGGGGAAGGGTGGGGCTTAAGGCTGCATAAGGTTAGTTAACCTAGCAGCCAGAGAATAGTGGATGTATAGCCTTCTGCTTTTATCACAGCAGTGCCATCTATTGCTCTCATGTTAAATGTTTGCATCTGTCAACTATTATGTATCAGTGCATAGCTACATGATTAGTGCCATGTTTTGTTAGCTGTGCCGTGTTTTGAGTAGTTAATCAAAGGGATTCATTTAAATACAGGTAAATTGTGTTATTAGAAGAAACAAAGATTCCATACAGTGTCTATTAGCACATTCTTTTTAAAACTTGAGCTTAGAAGAAAAAACTGAAATTAAGCAACTTGGAAAGCGCACGCCAAATATAAAAATCACACAGGTAGTCAAAACAAAAACAAGATGTTTTAACAGGAGATTTAACAACTATGTATATGAGAAATACAATTTGATGTGTGGTTGTGATATGAAAAATGCCCTGTTTTGCTTTCCGTGCATTCTGTTTGGCGGTAAAGATCCGTGGACAAACATGGCATGAATGATTTGCAGCACCTTTACGATCGTGCTAAAAATCACGTAACTTCAAAATTGCACATGGAAAACAGTCATTTTTGCTATGCTAGGCAGTGTAAATATAGCAAACCAGATGGACAGTGCATATCGGGGAACAATTGAAGAACACAACCAGAAAGTGGCTCAAAATAGGTATGTTTTAATCATTATTGTTAACTGCGTTACGTTTTGTGGAGCCTTTGAGTTAGCTCTACGAGGACACGATGAGTCACCTACATCAACAAATCCTGGTATTTTTTGAGGACTGATAAATTAAGTGCAGAGATAGACTGTGTTCTGAAAATCCATCTGGAGAATGCTACAGTGTTTGAGGAGACCTCCAAGACAATCCAGAACGAAATCTTGCAATGTATCCTTGAAGTCTGTCATGAAGAGATATCAAAAGAACTCCAAGACTCCCCTTTTTAGCTGTCATAGCAGATGAAACCAGAGATGTAGCTTCCAAGTATCAGTGGTACTTTTAAACAGATATTTGGTAAATCACATGCCAGTGGAAAGGTACTGGGGATTTCTAAATCCTACCAAGCACAAAGCAGAAGACTTAGCTGAGTGTATATTGCCAAAGGTACTGGGGATTTATAAATCCTACCAAGCACAAAGCAGAAGACTTAGCTGAGTGTATATTGCCAAAGGTACTGGGGATTTCTAAATCCTACCAAGCACAAAGCAGAAGACTTAGCTGAGTGTATATTGCCAAAGGTACTGGGGATTTCTAAATCCTAACAAGCACAAAGCAGAATAATTAGCTGAGTGTATATTGCCAAAGGTACTGGGGATTTCTAAATCCTACCAAGCACAAAGCAGAAGAATTAGCTGAGTGTATATTGCCAAAGGTACTGGGGATTTCTAAATCCTACCAAGCACAAAGCAGAATAATTAGCTGAGTGTATATTGCCAAAGGTACTGGGTATTTCTAAATCCTACCAAGCACAAAGCAGAAGAATTAGCTGAGTGTATATTGCCAAAGGTACTGGGGATTTCTAAATCCTACCAAGCACAAAACAGAAGACTTAGCTGAGTGTATATTGCCAAAGGTACTGGGGATTTCTAAATCCTACCAAGCACAAAGCAGAAGACTTAGCTGAGTGTATATTGCCAAAGGTACTGGGGATTTCTAAATCCTACCAAGCACAAAGCAGAAGACTTAGCTGAGTGTATATTGCCAAAGGTACTGGGGATTTCTAAATCCTACCAAGCACAAAGCAGAAGAATTAGCTGAGTGTATATTGCCAAAGGTACTGGGGATTTCTAAATCCTACCAAGCACAAAGCAGAAGACTTAGCTGAGTGTATATTGCCAAAGGTACTGGGGATTTCTAAATCCTACCAAGCACAAAGCAGAAGAATTAGCTGAGTGTATATTGCCAAAGGTACTGGGGATTTCTAAATCCTACCAAGCACAAAGCAGAAGACAGCTGAGAGTATATTTTCGGATCCTTGCCGGCATCTGCAAGCCTATGAACATAAACTCATAGCTCAAACATACTATGGGGCTAATGTTATGTCTGGGGCGAAGAAAAGCGTTCAGTGCTCATCAAACAGAAGTATACATCTGCAGAATAGATTCACTGCCATGCACATCAATTAAATCTAATCATGTCGAATGCAACCTCAGCTAATAGCAGTGTAGGAATCTTCTTCATTAATCTTCAAGGAATTTGTGCTTTTTTTCTCTAATTCCCCTCAGAGAACAGCAGTTCTATAGGAAGTGGTACAGAAGCGACTGCCAAGGTCAGTGCCTACGAGGTGAACTTTCAATCCAGATCCGTCAATACAGTTTTCGAACACAGAGAGGAATTAATATAATGCATGGAAGTTATTATGGGCGGCGAGAGAATCACCAATACAAACTATGTTCTTCAAGCATCTGGTTTTATTGGAATTTTGACTGATTCAGATTTCCTATTTTGGCTGTCTTTCTTCCTCAAAATTATGCCCCATGTGGCTGTACCCCTGAAATGATCCAGAATAGACTGAATTCTTTTGAGGTGGAAATCCTTAAAATGTAACAAAGAGAAGAAAACTCCTAGAACACACTGTGAGAAAAAGAGAGGCAATCGAAATATGTGATGTTATCATTACTTAAATGAAAGAAAAGTTCAGGTTTGTTGGCCATATGGTAGCAGCAGTTCTGTTTCGGCCCGACAGATTTTCAGAATATTATCGTTTTCAGAATATCATATAAAAGCTGCTCTTTTGAAATACTCTTTTGCTGACGAAAAGTAGCTTTCTACAATTTACAGCACTGAGGAATTTAAAAACATAGCTGGCTTTGTTCCATTAATGGAGTTTTTCAGAGACAATAACTTGTGCTCCACTTTTAGTGAATCCGTTAAGCTTCTTAATGAGATTTTGACAGTTCCCATGACAACATGAGAGGCCAAAAGGTGTTTCCCTACACTTAAAAGAATTAAAACATTTCTGTGTAACACAGTGTGTGAAGAGACTTTCTGCATTGGTCATGCTTTCCGTTGAAAGGGACGTCATCATGCAGATCAAGAACTTCAATGAGTTGGTCATTGATAAGTTTGTCAGCAAAAAGGAGAGGACAGCTGAGTTTCTATGTAAATAAGTGAAATGAAATGAAATGTGTAGTGTTTAACGCCCGCTTTTACTACATATGGCACCGCAGGCGGTGACACTGATGATACATGAGATGAAGATGGAGCAGCGGTGGAATGAGATGGCGGGGGAAACCGGAGGTCCTGGAGAAAACCCGCCCCAGCGCCGTGTTGTCCACCACAAATCTCACTTTGCGGTCACCTGGGATCGAACCACATATCTGACATTTGGGCAATAATAAATGAGAAACAAGTGGATGATGCATTAAAACTACTTAATTTACAAAATCCTGCAATAAAATTCTCCATAGAAAAAGAGACAAACAATGAAATCCCTTTCTTAGATTTGAAACTTACCAGAAAACATAATAAACTTGAATTTGGCATACACAGAAAGGAAACACACACAGAAAATTTCATAAAATCAGATGGATATAACCCAAGACAACACAAGCATGCTGTTATCAACAGTTTAACTTACAGGCTGGTTAATGTACCTTTAAACAAGATAGAATATAACAAAGAGTACAATAATATCATTCACATTGCAGAATACAATGGATACAGTGCTGAATTGGTCAACAAGAAAATAGATAAATTCAAAAGACAACTAAGATGCAAACAAGTAACTACTCTCTCCCCAATTAGCAATGAAACCTCATACAGAAAATTTACGTATCATCCCAGAGCTACACACCTTTTCCAAAAAGTCTTCAAAGAACACAATATTACTTTGGCCCCACAGAACAAATTTAGTGTACAACACCTTTTGAAATCACATAATACAAAGGGGATACCCATAGGCAAAAAATCAGGAGTGTACCAGATAAATTGCAAAGATTGTGACAAATTCTTCATTGGAAAAACAAAAAGGAACGTGAACATTAGGCTTAAAGAGCACTTTAGGAACATCAGGAATAAAGAAATAGATAAATCGGCGGTAGCGTACCATTTTTGGAAGGAAAATCATGACATAGAACGAGAAATTCTTTTACTAAAAAGTGTCCAAGGTCCAGCTGCATTAACCACGTGGGAAAAAATCTTTATAAAGAAATATGAAAGTAAATTGTTTAATTTCGATACTACCTTTGAAGAAAATCAAATTTAAAGTTCATCAAGATACCGACAGAGACGCACCTATCACCTCCGAGGAGTTCACTGAACCGGCATCCATTAGTCGACAACAGCTGATGATGTTAGGAAGATCCTAACGAAACGTGTTCTAGGTAAATACTAGCAATAAATGGAGCATTGAGTATTAGTTCGACTCAAAATTGTATTAATTTTGTGCTTCATTGTATCATAGTCCTTAAACAACGGAATTCGATTTTCTACTACTGCCGTATAAATCCTCTCCAACCATTTGACATTTATATCTGGCAGTTTACTGTAGCATGATCTTATCACTCTCATGGCCATTTTACCTTTTGCCACATACATCCTTTTTTGTTCTTTCCAGCTGCCATCTGAACTCAACCTTGTACCCAAATAATCAAATCTCCTTACTACCTCTATTTCTCTTCTATTAACCTCCCATTTCTCATCCTTACGCAACCTGTATCCTTTTTTGAAGACCATAATCTTTGTTTTGTCTTCATTCACTTTCAAACCCCATTTATTGCAATAAGAATTGGCTGCCTTGATTGCTCTTCTCAGCCCTCCACTTGATATGGACCCAACTACTAGGTCATCTGCAAAAAGTAGCCCCGGTATTTCTTTATTATTAATAACTGGTGAATGTACCCTACAACTTGATATCTCTTCTAAAATTCCATTGATATAAAGATTAAATAATACTGGACTAAGTTTACATCCCTGCCGTACTCCTGCCTTACTCGATATAGATTTAGTTACTTTGTTGCCTGGTAGTTTTATACACAACTCATTCTCTTGGTATATCATCTTAATTACTTATATAAATGCCTGACTTATCCCCTTACTGATTAATTTTATCCACAATGCATCTCTATTAATAGAATCAAATGCCTTTTCTAGATCAATAAATATCATATATACCCTTCCCCTTTTATTGCTCAGATATTTGTGTACAATTGTTTTAATAATAAAGATGTTGTCCGATGTTCTCCTGCCCGGTCTAAAACCTGCTTGGAACTCCGATAGTTTATTCTCCTTCTCAACCCAATTTTGCAACCTATTTGCTAGAATTCCAGTGAAGATCTTCCCTAGAATAGACAATAAACTAATCCCTCTGAAGTTAGCTGGGTTATTTTTATCTCCCTTTTCCTTGTAAATTGGCAATACCATGCTTGTCCTCCATTTCCTAGGAATTTTCTTTTCTTCCATTATTTTATTGAATAATTTTATCACTACTTTCCTCCTAGTTTCATCGAGTGCCCAAGCCTTCCAAAATTCTCCTGGTATACCATCAATACTACTAGTTTTGTTAGCTTTTAACCTCCTTATTTGTTCTCAAAATTCAGCACCCGAGATATATCTATCTAATTCATTAATTATTTGCGGACTCCCTAACAAAATTCTTTCCACCCTGATATAATTATCTTGTCCTAATAGTGATTCAAAGTATGCACACCATTGATTTGCGCCTATATACTCATCTCTCCCCACCTCTTTATATAGCCCTCTTATTATTGAGCAAATTTTCTTAGTGTCATGTATTCTTGCTGCTTCATTTAGCATTCTGTCTATTTTCTCACCCCATTCCCTCTTTTTTTGTTCCATTAGACACCTGTATGCCCATCTCAAGATCAGGAAATTTTCCCTTTCCCCTTTTTCCCCTGATTGCCGCCAGTTCTTTAATTCCTGTGCTTCTCTTGCCTTTGCCACCTGGCAATCCTTGTCAAACTACTGCCTACTGATGCCTTTAGAAACCCCCATTTTCATACCGGCCCCTGCCCTTTTAACGATATATTCCAGTGCCTCTAAGGCTTGCTCTATTTTATTCTCAGTTAAGCTTTGTACCCTAACTTGTAAGATTTTACTACTCTCTGAAATCAATTCATTAACAAATGTTTTATGCAACACTCTTTCCACTTATACACTTCCACCACACTGAGACATTCTTCATCAAGCTTCTTCATACGCTTGTTGCCTTCCCCTAACTCTAATCTTAATGGAAAGTGACAGCTTGATGTTAAAACATTCATAACTTCAAAATCTAGGATCCATTCATCAATTCCTACTGAATACATTAAAATATCTATCACACTTTGGCCATTTTTATTAGCAAATGTGAATTCCCCTTCTTTGTCACCCGCTTTCAGGCCATTACAGATCATAAGTTTATTCTCCTCACAGAAATCTAAAAGTTTCCTCCCTTCATTATTGGTAGCCTTGTCTTTACTATGCCTGATCTCTATTTCAAGTTCCTTCTTAGCTTCATCACTTGGATTAATCCACTTAACCTGGTGTTCCCCTATTCTTGCATTTAAATCACCTACAATTATTATTTCAACTTTCCCATACTTATGTTCCAACACTTCTATACCCCAACCTAGTTTCCTAAACACATTTGGATCATAGAACTCTGATACAGTAGGTGGGTTATACCTACACTGTGGCAATACAGACAGTTCCCCCATTTTGATACATGTCCCCCATGGAGGTCCATAACACTAATCTGTTTGACAGTTCTTTTTCTTCTTTCACCTTAAGACATTTATCTTTCTTTATAAAACAGCCTAAAACCCTGAAGCTCTGCCTTTCCTTTGATTCTTCATCCCACTTATGCTATAAAAGTCAAATCCTGGAATTATTACACTAGATTTTTTCTCTATCCAGGTTTCCACAACTATTAATATATCACAAGTTTTTAGCACATTATAGATTTCCCCACTGCACACTTTCTCCCAAAGCCCGTCCACATTCCAAACCCCAATGGATAATGCGAATCCCTATGCTTCATCTTTCCTTTTGAACCTCCACCTTTCTAAGTTCTTCTGGCTCCTGGTGCGCACACGGTCTTTCACTTCCAGGATACTTCACGTCAGCCATTCTCAAACTACTTGACGCGGTATGAGCTTCCCCCATCAGTTGATCTCCTTGCGTGTCATTTAGCTGTTGTGATTCGACTTGCTCGGCTCTGTGTTCGGTCCGTACGTGTGATGTCACAGGTGACGTATCTTCTCTTTCCCTTGGAAAAAGTAGTAAAAGTTAGGTTATTACAGCATCTAGAAAACCACAGCTTTTTTCACAATCATCAGTATGGATTTATTAACAAATCTAGTACTCTTGCTGCCACCATAGATATTATAGTACCAATTCAAAGAGCTCTGGATAAAAATAGTTTAGCTGCGGTTTATTTATTGACCTAAAAGGGCTTTTGACACTGTAGATCATACTATATTACTAAAGAAACTTGAGTATGCCGGTGTAAGAGGACTTCCTCTCAACTGGTTTCAGAATTATCTCAGTAATAGGAAACAATTTGTAAATATGAACAACATTTCCAGTTCTCTATCAACAATTCATCATGGTGTTCCACAAGGTTCTATATTAGGTCCTATATTATTCCTAATTTGTATAAATTACATAGGATGTTTAAGACTAAAAGGTAAATTGACTATGTATGCTGATGATGTATGTTTGTTATATATAGATAACTCTGAGCACCAGCTGATATATGATATACAGCAAGACCTGAATGCATTCAATAGCTGGTTTAAGGGTAATAAGTTAACATTAAATATCTGTAAAACAAAACATATGTTGTTTCATAAAAGATCACATGTACCAGTACTAGATAACAACGTACATGTTGATAACACAGTGATTGAAAGAGTAACAAAAATCACATATCTTGGTATGATCTTTTTTTTTTTTTTTTTTTTTTTTTTTGTTATTTACGTCCTTAACTTTTTAAGTCATATCGGACGATGAACGGAATGGGTGAAATGATGCTCGAAATGATGCTCAAATGGGCCCAGGGTCCATGGAGCTTAGAGTTACCCGACATTCATCTTTTAAGATAAGGGAAAACCCCGTAAAAACCTTATCCATCTACGCTACTGAGGCGGGCGGTTTGATCCTAAATATGCACAAAATACCAAAATGTTTAATGCCTTTCATTGGCCAAAATAATTAATCCAGAGACTAACAAAATAATGCGTATATCATAGAACATATAAACTCAATATCAATGAAATCGGAGACATGAATGGATTAAAACAGTAACAATAACTCCTTTGTACCAAATCTGACATGATGAAAAACAACTTTCATACTTCAAAACTTACATGAAATGTCAGTTGAATACATACTGTGGTTGCAACTTATTATTATGCATCTGAACGGTAAACAGCAGAAGTAAAATGATAGCTCGCACACGCATTCACAGCACTCTCGGTCCACGTGACTCATCTCACACGCCACACTGCTTTTTACTTCAATCCCATTCTGAAAACAATGAAATTGGATGCACAATATTTCAAAGATTATAATGATATTTTTTCCATTTTTATAAAGTAAAAAACTGCTAATTAAAACACATTTTGAAAAACTTACCCCACTAAATTGTGCTCACTTTTTGTTTTCACCGAACCTAAAAAAAAAAAAAAAAAAAAAATAGCATATTTAACTGCATTATTTTGTACTTCATAATGTCTCAAACACTAACATTTCATTATTCATATAATCTTTGTTATAACGATTTTCATAGAATACAGCAGGTGAATATTGTGACTTTGTGGGTTTGTGAAATGAAAAGTCCAATTACACAAACTCAACAATGTTCTTTATTTCCACCGACTTACAGTTGAACACTTGCCAATTACACAGAATTACGTAATGCACACAATTACGATTCACCAGTTCGTCCGTTACCGTTCCGATGCACGTACACAGTCTTCTTGTCCATTCGCTAGCACGTCAAGCACTGACTGACTGACTGACTCGCTGCAGCCCTTTTTATAGGAATATCGCCGTCTTCTCGAAGTCTCTAGTTTCCGTGAATCCACGCGAAGGTTCCAGATGGCAGTAGAAGGGGGGAAAGAGGCGGCCAGCGACAAGTGACATTTCCCTAATCATCCCCCTCAGTTAGTGACAGAGACTAATGGGAGGCGTGGCTCGGCTGCCTCTGGTCCCCTCCCAGCTGTTGCCGGTCATGCCTTCCATTAATTGGGTGACAATATACAGAAAATATAATATTCAGTAAACCTCTAAATAATCGTGCCACACCAAAAACAAAATACAAGGGTTATTTAATCTCTTCTAAGTGTTATGTAAAAAAAAAATTGGAGAAAATACACAAAGGTCATGCCTCAGACATGTTCATTTTGACATGGATGAGTTCACTATGTCTTTGTACGTATTTTAGTAATTTGGTGCTACCTACAAGTTCACGATTTTCAGACCAGAAATGAGGTGCTATTGCAGACTTATCAATATTTTTGTATCTTAGGTGCCTAAAATGTTCTTTCTTTCTAGTGCCTATGTTTCCTTTGGTCCTCCCTACGTAAATTTTTCACAGTCTTTACACTTAATCTTGTAAATACCTGACCTTCCTTCTGGTTTTATCTTATCAGTATTATTACTGTTAAGTAGGTTTTAATGGTGTAATTGTTTTTTGGTGCCAATGTTATATTGTATTTCTTGAATATTTTTTGGAACTTTTTTGTGGCCCAGGGGTGGTAAGTAAATTTAGCAAATCTAATTTCTTGTTTCATTGATGAAAGAGCTGTGACCTGTTTTAATCTTTTTTGAAGTTTGAATGATTTTATTTTTTTATCTACAAGGCTTTTTCCATATTCAATTTTAATTGCAGTTTTTAAGATTTGATGGTATTCTTTTTTATATTCTTGCTGGCTGAGGGGTAGATTTAATAATCTGTGTGTGAGACTGTTGATGGTGGCATGTTTGTGTGGAATGGGGTTGAAACTATTTGCTTTGATGTAATTATCTGTGTGTGTTGCTTTTCTATGAATACCAAATTCCAGTTTTTCATTGTTTTTTTTTTTTTTTTGTGATTTTAAGGTCCATAAAAGGTAGAGTACAGTCCTCTTCAGTTTCTACTATGAATTGCATGCTTGGTTCCTGAAGGCTGAGTAGTTTCAAAGCATCATCTGTCTGTTTGTACTGTACTATTGCAAAGATGTCATCTACGTATCTATGCCATGTTTTAAAAATATGAGGAAAGGCTTTAGTATATGTTTTGAAAAAGCTCGTGTATAAATTGGCCAAAAATGGTGATAGCGGGCTTCCCATAGCCAGTCCTGAAATTTGTTTGTATTACTTTCCATCGAAGACAAAATAATTTTGGTGTATAGGTACATATTTCAGTTATTGCCAAACATTCTTCTATTGTATTGGTATCTAGGTAAATAGAAGTTAGCCATTTTAAAGTTGAATCAAAAGTTTGTCTATCGGGATGCTAGGGAAGAGGGAGCGGACATCAAAGGATACTAAAGTGTCTTGAGGTTTTAGTTTAAGATTTTGAATTTTTTCTACCAGGTCTAATGAACTTCAAAATCTCGCCAGAAGACAACCCCACATTTAAATTCATCACAAAATCAACAGATGGCAGCAGCAACTCCAGAACTACCCACACCACTGCATCAAGCTTTAGTTGCATTAGAGCCGATGATGCGAACAATAGTTCGTGAAACATGTCTTCAATATAGGTATGTAAGTGAAGCTGATGTGTAATAAATATGACTCATCTATAATTTAATAATTGTTTCGCTTCACTGTGGTGTTCCAATACAGTGAAATTTCAACATAACATTACTTTGGCTCCATAGAACAAATTCAATGTAAAACACATTTTGAAATCACATGATAATGTACAAAAGAAATTAGGTATGTACTGGATAAATTGCAAAGTTAGTGACAACTTTAACATTGGTAAAACAAAAAGGAATGTGAACATTAGGCTTAAAGAGCATTTTAGGAACCTCAAGAACAAAGATATAGACAAACCTGCGGTAGCGTACCATTTTTGGAATAAGAATCACTACAATTCAAAATTCATATAATATTATTCAATATTAATATTTTAGATTAGTATTCAAAATAATATTAATTTTGTGCTGCATTGTATCATAGTTCATAGTGACTAGGAATACTTTACTTGTCACATAAATTTACAAGGTGGGAATATGCCCAGTATACTGGTGACTTATCAGTTTAACTAGCTACAGTATTTATTATTGAAGCAGACACACTTATTTATATTACCTTTACTGAGGCTGTTATTTGCTTTCATCCTCCAGTTTCATTGAGCTCTGCAATATAATATTATGATAGAATAGGAATTGACAGTTCATCAACATGTGGTAGTAGCCGTGTAGCTGATGTCTTTGTTGGATATATGATGGTCTACCTTTTCTTTGTCGAAATTCCATATTGAAGAGGAGGTACTGTACAAAAATGACAGTCACTGACACGATTTGAGGGCTCTTTCCATGTAACGATAATAGCAAACTTCTGTAAAGGTTTGTGCTTGTTATTTACATTCTATATTTACTTAAAAAAATGAATATTCTTAAAACTTGAAATATAGCAAAGTAAGATCTGAAACTTTACTGGCAAAGATTATATTCTAGGTTCTCTTGGGCTTCAAGCAATGTGTATTGATGATTCATTCATCATCTGATGATGAGAGAGATGTACATTCCAGAAATATCAATGGTTAATCATTGATACACCTGGTATGAAGTCCGAGAGCATCTAGAATATATTAAATATAAAAATTTACTAAGAAATAACAATATATAGGTTCCCCTAAGAACAACAAGTGGCATTTATGTACATAAAATAAGTGGATTCTTCCAGAAACAAAGTATAGTTTATTTAGTGTTGAGCATCCGTGTTTGTAACAAAATAAAAAATTTCCAACATAAAATTCCTATCACAAAATAAGATCCTGCATTTCAAGAGAATGAGTGCTAACTAAATATTTTAAACATCATGTTCATTTACTTCACATGAAAATGACTAGGAATTAATTAATTCATAAAGCTATTTGTACTCTTTTTCCACACTACATCACTTATATTTTAATTTTTTAAGGGACTAGTTTCGGGAGCTGCTGCTGCCATTTCTAACCTCAAAGGTCTGACCATCATCTGCTGGTATCAGCTGTGGTCTTTCTGGTAGTGGAACTATGAACATTTTTTATCAAATGATCAACTGGTAGGATTTCAAAGTTTATTACTTGGTATTTATATTTCAATATTAAAATGTTCTAACTTTCACTTTGTTATGGTTTATCAGACCTTTTAATAATTTTGGATTTGGCCTTAAGGTTATGATTTTCATTCCAAAAATGAAAGCTACTACTGATCTCTTTCTGTTTTAATTTGGTGTTCCTGAAATGTTTTTTGACTCTGTCAACCATAAAAACCATGACAAACTGACAATGTAGGGGAGTATTGTCTTACAATTACTTTCTTGGAAGTGTTGAAAACAGTGTTGTTATGATAAATTAACTTTAAAGAGAGTCGATTAAAGACACTAGACAACACTTACTTTTAAATTTTTCCGGAACTAGTTTCAGAGGCTTTGCCTCTATCATCTATTGATAGAAAAATGGCTCAAATCACTTGGAATGGCATCATCTGAAATTTCAGACTACATTGAACTAACCAAATTATGCATAGAACAAAATTTCTTCCAGTTTCAAACAAAATATTATCACCAAACTTCAGGGTTAGCAATGGGCAACCCACTATCACCCTTCCTGGCCGATCTGTACATGAGTGCATTAGAAATAAGGATCAACAAAGGTTTCCCTTGGATGTTCAAACTCTGGCAACGATATGTAGATGACATCTTTGCAATAGTACCAAAAAAACACATCAGTGATGCACTAAAACTTTTAAATATCCAAGAAAAAAGCATCAAATTCACTGTAGAAATAGAAAAAGACGAGCATTTACCATTTTTGGATCTAAAAATAATGAGGAATAAAAACAGACTAAACTTTGGCATTTACAGAAAACCAACACAGACAGACAACTACATAAAAGCTAATGGCTACAACCCAAGATCCCACAAACAGGCAATCTTCAATAGTTTAGCACACAGACTGGTAAACATCCCTCTCACAGCAGAAGAATACAAAACAGAATACAACAAAATAATTGAAATAGCACAAAAAAATAACTTTCCCAAATCAATTAATAGCGTCTCTACACGTGGTAATAAATATGCTAAACAGAGATTTGCAAAACAGTCAAAGAGAAATATGTGCATTAAAAAAGGAAAATGCAGAATTTAAACGAGAAAATGATGAACTAAAGAAGAAGCTAAATGAAGATGCATCATATTCAACTGTAATGAAAAAAAGGAGAGCCGCAACTGAAACGAAGCATAACCTCAACCGAAAAAGTGGAAATATGAATAAGCATGAGGTTTTGGAAATAGAAGAGGAGAAAAACATAATGAAAAGTGAAGTGATAAGTGCCAATCAGTGTAATTCAAAAGATAGTGTAAGTGCTAGTAAAAAAAGAGTTCTAGTAATTGGTGATTCATTATTGAAATTTGCTGGTGAAGCATGTAGGGATGAAGGTTATGAAGTAAGATGTTTTCCAGGCATAAAGTTAGAGGAACTTCAACACAAAGTGAGTGAACTGAACTTGGAGAAACATAATCCTGAGGTGGTACTAATCCACGCTGGTACAAATAACATTAGACGGGGAGTGAGCGCTGAAGAAATAATGGGGGAAACAATGGACTTGATAAACTGCATCAGATGCATAGTGCCTGAAACTAAAATAGTAGTAAGTGGGGTATTAAGAAGGCGTGATGTAGGCTTAGGAAGAATCAGAAGAATAAATGAAAACTTGGACTGGTTGTGCAGAACAAAACAGTGCTTAATGGTAGATGGTAATTTTTGGGTAAGCAATTATGATTTTGGTATAGATGGAGTCCATCTAAATAGAAGGGGATCCTCAGTATTTGGCAATTTATTGTGTAATGTAGTTTCATCGGTGTTGAAGGGAAACTAAATGGCAAGGAGGTGGATGCTAATAGTTACTTAAACCCAGGAAGGGCTCATAAGCCACCAGTTGAAACATGCATGATAAAGAATATAAATTTGGGGGTGAGTAATATTTGTAACAATATAGGCACAAATCTACGTTTAATACATCAAAATGTACAATATGCTTCAAATAAATTAGTGGAAATAGAAGGTATATTAAATGAATGTAAACCTGATGTTTTGATACTGACAGAACATGGTCTTAATGAAATGCAGATTAAATATTACAACATAGAAAATTACAAATTAGTTACTAGTTATTGCAGACAATATCATAAAGGTGGGGGTGTTGCTATTTATGTAAAGAATGGGATACATTTTACTATATATGATTGGGATATATGTCATGAACTGGAAATGACCTTTGAAGTAGCAATAGCAAAGATACAAACAAAATTTGAAAATTATATAATCATTGGTCTATATAGATCCCCATGTTCCAAAGTAGATGACTTTTTGAACAATCTTGAGGATCTTTTAAATAAATTACATAATAAGAACAAAAATATAATAATTATGGGTGATCTGAATATAAATTCTCTTTCAAATACTAGTGATTACAAAAAATTATGCGACCTTCTCAATAGTTTCAATTTATATAACACTATTAATGGACCAACCAGAATCACACCAAACACATCTTCTGCTATTGATCATGTGATAACCAATTTAGAATGTGGTAAATATGCTGTAACGGTAGAGGAATTCTGTATATCAGATCACTGTGCGCAGATTTTGGATATATTAAACAATGATAAAATTCTTGAACAATATAAGTATAAAACTATACGACAGACAACAATAAATCATTTAAATCTGATGTATGAAAGCTTAATGCAAGAAAATTGGGAAATAGTTTATAAAACACAAGACAGTAATTTAAAATGGGAACACTTCTTTAAAATATTAACAAGACACTTTAATAAGCACTGCCCCATTAAAAAAATTAAGGTCACAAATAAGGGACATCAACATATAAAAATACCAGTGCAATTAAAAGAATTAAGAAAAAAAATGAAAGATTACTATACCTTATTTAAGTATACAAACTTAGAGCTATTTAAATGTAAATACAAAAATCTAAAAAAACAATATTCATTAGCTCTAAATAGCTTAAAGAGACAGCAATATGGTAACAAAATAATAGAATCAAATAATAAAGCTAAGACAATTTGGGGGATAGTAAAAGGAAATGATACAAGCAAAAATAAGCAAGAAAACATAAAAATAGTTGAAAACGGTCAAACTATAAACGAGCCACACGCAATATGTCAGTATTTTAATAAATATTTTATTCACACAACAAGGGGAGAACAGTACATGATAGACAACATTCCTTATGAAATGCCAGAATGTGCAAACACTATATATCTGGAGGAAACTACAGCAAATGAAGTTGAAAAAATAATAAATAAATTAAAAAGTAAGGTGTCAGCAGGTTGGGATGGAATATCACCTAAAATATTAAAGCACTGTAAAAATGCATTGATCACTATTCTAGTACACCTTATAAATGCTTCGTTAAATAGTGAAAGTTTTCCAAATTCTTTAAAAACCAGTATAGTTAGACCAATTTTTAAAAAAGGGGATAAAACACAAATAGTTAATTATAGGCCAATAACTCTAATTTCTGTTTTCGCAAAAGTATTTGAAACCATATTAAGCTCCAGACTGATAGGTTTCCTAAATAAATATAATTTGCTTAGCTCTTCTCAGCATGGCTTTAGACACAATTTATCCACTACCACTGCAATAGCTGAACTCTATCATGAAATACTGGAAGGACTCGATAAGGATAATAAAGCTGTGGGAGTTTTCTTGGATTTATCCAAGGCTTTCGATAGTGTAGTTCATGACAAATTACTGAATAAGATACAAAAATATGGCATTAGAGGAAAATTTTTAAATGTCATTGAATCTTATCTGTCAAATCGTAAACAATGCACAGAAATATATTATCAAGAGCAATGCATGACAAAAGTTACAAGGTCTAACTACGAATTAGTAAGGATTGGTGTGCCTCAAGGATCTGTACTCGGGCCACTCCTGTTTTTATTATATGTAAATGATCTTCCTAAATCCTCAGAATACAAAATAATATCATACGCAGATGACACATCAGTTATTTTTACAAATAAAAATATAAACGGTTTGGAGAATTTAATAACTAAAAAAACACAGGATATATATGATTACTTACAAACTAATAACTTAAAGGTAAATATACAAAAGACTAATATGATCAGGTTCCAGCATCAAAACAACAGGTCTAGTCAAAAACTAAATGTAAAAATACATGATGAAACCATTGAACAAATAGAGAAAATAAAATTTTTAGGAGTAATTATAGATGAAAACATGTCTTTCAAACATCACATTGATCATGTAAGTAATAAAATTAGTTCTTATTTATATCTTTTAAGAAGCCTAAAAGAGTTCCTAGATATAGAGCATTTAAAGTCAGTTTATTATGGATTAATTTACACACATTTACAATATGGGATTGAAATCTGGGGTAGCACATGTAAGGTAAACATTAACAGGTTATTAATAATACAAAAAAAGTGTATAAGATGTATTTATAATCTAAACAACAGAGAATCCTGTAGACAAACCTTTATAGAAGCCAATATATTAACTGTTATATCGTTATTTGTATATAAAGTAATCATGTTTGTAGTAAGTAAATCACACTCTGTATATATTAAAGACAGTCATATGTATAATACTAGATTGCTAAATAATTACTATAGAGATAATATTAGTAAACGAGCCACAGAAAAGGATCCCCTTACTATGGGCAGAATACTTTATAACAGGTTACCAAGTGATATTAAAGCTCTAAGAGGCAATAAATTTCAAAAAAGACTAAAAATGTACCTAATACAGAAGTGCCTATATAGTATTGATGAAATGTAAATATTTTATGATTCTTGACGATGCTTGAAACTTGTATGAGTCTATAAGCAAATAAATTGAAATTGAAAATTAGTGGACAAAAAAGTGAGCTTAGCAAAAAAGAAGAAGCTACTAAAGGAAACCACAACTCTCTCATCTACAGAAACTAATATGATTTTCAAAAAATTCACTTACCATCCATGGGCCTATGATAAATTCAAAAAAGTCTTCAAAAAACAAAATATTCAACTAGCACCAGTCAACCATTTCTCCTTAAAAAACCTAATTTGCTCAAACATCAGAGATGCCATTCCATCAAACAAAAAATCTGGTATATATCAAATTGAATGCAATGACTGTAGTCAAATTTATATTGGAAAAACAAAAAGAAATTTAGAAACAAGAGCAAAGGAACACTTTAGAAACATAAAATATAAACAATTAGAAAAATCAGCAGTTGCCACACATTTTTGGGAAAAAAACCACAACATAAATCCAGAACCAAAACTACTGAAACATACATCAGGAAAACAAGAACTATCCACATGGGAACAAATCTTCATTTCAAAAAATAGGAACAAAGTATTCAATTTCGACATCCCCCAGAAGGATTTGTTCAGCAAGTTCCTTGAGCCGCCACCAGAGGAGACCTGTGACAAGGTATCGTCAGCTACACCAATGAGAACCAGTCGAGAGCCGGCCGATGATAGAGGCAAAGCCTCTGAAACTAGTTAAAGAGTCGAGAGCCGGCCGATGATAGAGGCAAAGCCTCTGAAACTAGTTCCGGAAAAATTTAAAAGTAAGTGTTGTCTAGTGTCTTTAATCGACTCTCTTTAAAGTTAATTTAAAAGAGTATTGTCTTGTTTTTGTCACCATAAGCTGTAGTAACTATTTTTTATTGGCCATAAAGCTAGAGGAACAAAATTCTGTATATACAATTAAAAGTAACTACAATGTCCTTTGCAATGCTGGTACCAAATTTTAATATGGGTACAGAAGGCTGTAGATAAGACACACTGAAAGATCTGTAAACAGAAATCATTATTTTACTTGTATATGAACAAAAACATACTCATATATTAAATTTAAAGGGAGTCGATTAATGACACTAAACACTTACTTTTAAATTTTTCCGGAACATGTTTCAAAGGCTTTGCCTCTATCCTCAGCCGGCCATCCACTGGTTCTCATTGGTGTAGTTGACGATATTTTGTCACAGGTCTCCTCTGGTGGCGGTTCAAGGAACTTGCTGAACAAATTCACCAACATACAAACTTGCAAAGTGGCTAACAAACAAATTCAACTCATTTCCAAAATTTGACAGCCTAAGCATCAAAAGCACCTATGAACTTATAGAACACATTAAGGATACTGAACTAAAAGAAGAGGACACACTAGTCTCGTTTGATGTTAAACCACTGTTTCCCAGCATACCAGTTAATCAACTCCCACCGTTGATAGAAAAATGGCTCAAATCAATTGGAATGGCATCACCTGAAATTTCAGACTACATCAAACTAACCAAATTATGCATAGAACAAAATTTCTTCCAGTTTCAAACAAAATATTTCCACCAAACTTCCCTATCACCCTTTCTGGCCGATCTGTACATGAGTGCATTAGAAATAAGGATCAACAAAGGTTTCCCTTGGATGTTCAAACTCTGGCAACGATATGTAGATGACATCTTTGCAATAGTACCAAAGAAACACATCAGTGATGCACTAAAACTTTTAAATATCCAAGAAAAAAGCATTAAGTTCACTGTAGAAATTGAAAAAGATCAGTATTTACCATTTTTGGATCTAAAAATAATGAGGAATAAAAACAGACTAAACTTTGGCATTTACAAAAAACCAACACAGACAGACAACTACATAAAAGCTAATGGCTACAACACAAGATCCCACAACAGGCAATCTTCAATAGTTTAGCACATAGACTGGTAAACATCCCTCTCACAGCAGAAGAATACAAAACAGAATACAACAAAATAATTGAAATAGCACAAAAAAATAACTTTCCCAAATCATTAGTGGACAAAAAAGTGAACTTAGCAAACAAGAAGAAGCTACTAAAGGAAACCACAACCCTCTCAGCTACAGAAGCTAATATGATTTTCAAAAAATTCACTTAACATCCATGGGCCTATGATAAATTCAAAAAAGTCTTCAAAAAACAAAACATTCAACTAGCACCAGTCAACCATTTCTCCTTAAAAAACCTAATTTGCTCAAACATCAAAGATGCCATTCCATCTAACAAAAAATCTGGTATATGTCAAATTGAATGCAATGACTGTAGTCAAATTTATATTGGAAAAACCAAAAGAAATTTAGAAACAAGAGCAAAGGAACACTTTAGAAACATAAAATATAAAAAATTAGAATAATCAGCAGTTGCCACACATTTTTGGGAAAAAAACCACAACATAAATCCAGAACCAAAACTACTAAAACATACATCAGGAAAACAAGAACTATCCACATGGGAACAAATCTTCATTTCAAAAAATAGGAACAAAGTATTCAATTTCCACATCCCCCAGAAAGATTTGTTCAGCAAGTTCCTTGAACCACCACCAGAGGAGACCTGTGACAAAATATCGTCAACTACACCAATGAGAACCAGTCGATGGCCGGCTGAGGATAGAGGCAAAGTCTCTGAAACATGTTCCGGAAAAATTTAAAAGTAAGTGTTGTTTAGTGTCATTAATCGACTCCCTTTAAATTTAATTTATCATAACAACACTGTTTTCAAAACATTTAGAGAAAGGAAATACTCATATATACTCACAGTTAACACCCTTCAAATTAATCCCCCAAACTATCCACATGTATTTGCCAACAAGGAAAGTGGCATAAAATACTACCGGCAGTGTGCGATGAAATCTATCTATGGCATCATCTTACTACCTCCCCTCATCAAAATGTGATTAAAATGTTCTACCTGTTTACAAACCACAGCACATTCAGTGGTTTCTTCAATTTCAGAATAAGATGAAAGTCACATGGACCGAGATCAAAAGAATAAAATGTTGTAAGAGAGATCATCCATCACTGCAAAACGTTCTGAACACCAGTTACAATGTGGCTTGATGCATTATCATGGAGGATTATGACATTGTTTAGAAGTCCTTAAAGTTTCTTTCACATAATATGATACAAACTGTACAGCAGATATGATTTGCAGTATGCTGTATCAGCAGTTCCCTCTCAAATAAGATGACACTCTAAAATACCTTGACTCTCATTAATGACCTTTGTGGGTGATGGATTCCTTCAAAACTTGTGTCTTCAAGATGAACCTGCAGTTATTGGATTTAGTGTGTCATTTCTTTTGCTTTGGAATTGGTCCATATGGATATGGTATGTCTTTAAGTGAGTACAGTTTTGCATCTCATCTAACTTAAGTGACATAAACCTTGCATATCTTCAAGTATTTTCATAAAATGAAGAACACTGTTGTAGTATTAACACCAGTATATATGGATAATACCACAACATTCAAATGCCTCTTATTTGTTACAAAGTGTTTGACAACAGCCACTTGCACCTCTCTGTGAGCAGACTCTAGATGTCTACAGCACACAGGTCAGCAGTTGGTATGCATCCACATTTGAAGCCTCCAACCTACATGCAACAATTTGATGAGGCATAGCCCTATCATACATTGCTTTTCATAGCTTGGCATGACACTGACAAGCATTTCTGTCATGTAGGTTTTATGTAAGACCGCTATTCAACTTTACTTACATTTATCTTGGAACAAAGCTTCTAATACTAACATTTGTACATGCTGTCTATTGACCATCAATGTACTCCTTCACAATCTACTAACAGCATTCCATATGTGCACAACATGTTTTCAAACATACAGCACCAGACTTGGTTATTCAGAAGATAAAAATTGTAATCAAGACCCACATACTTAATAAGTACAAGAAGTTTTGCTTTTCACCCCAAAATTCATATAGCCCATCTAACACAAGAAGGCAATTTAGAGGAATGTGTAATGTAATCATTTTTGCTGTACATATGATGTTTATGCTTGCCAGTCAAATAGGTTCATCTAAAATACACAGTGTTGTCACATAACTCACCTGTGGCTAGAAATCCAGCTATTGTGCAAGATCCGAGTTTAAGTCCTTATTTTTGTTGCTTTTGCTGCAGCTCTCTGCTTCTTTATTGCTAGACTCAAGCCTCCAACTGATATAATAAAATTGTCTATTGCATCTTCCACCTGCCCATCCTTTTGCCTCAACTCATTCTCAAGTTTCTTAATGTGCCTAACATAACCCTCCCAATCAGCCATTGTAACAGATTTCACTGCACTTTCACACACCTGCTGTAGATTTCTTAAAGATAGATTACCAGTTATATCATGCTCTCTTACGTATTATTTTATTGCTGCCCATGGCAATTCTATAGTGTTCAACTCGCACATATTAGGAGGTTTGTGCAGTAATGAGTAGAAAACATAATGTAAGTGAAAACATCAGATTTGTTTATGTTAGAATTGTAGTGTGTGGGTTCATTACAACACCAATGTTTAATTTTAAACTACCTTTTTATTGCACTGAGCACATTTACTATAAAACATTCACTGTAGATTTTAATCCTAAATAGCTAAATTATGCATTTGTAGGAAGAGTTTATACAGATGTGATTTAGGAAAAAAAGGCCTGATTTGTGAGGTAGAAACATCATACCAAATTGTTGTGCTTATACGACTTGCTTGCTTGCAACAACTTGCTTTCTTTTAAGAGCTGTTTTAATTCAGGATCTCGAACTTTGATCTTCAGCTACTGTTTTGTAATCACTGGTAATCAATTCTTGACATTGCATCACCTATACCTTATCCTTGCCGCTAATGTGACGAACATCTGTTGTGAATTGGGAAATATATTCAAACTGTCATAGTGGTCTAGGAGTGGTATTTTCATTCTTTTGTTTGAAAGCAAAAATTATCAGCTTGTGGTCAGTAAGTATGACAAAGCTTCTTCCTTCCAACAGATGTTTGAATTTCTTGATAGAAAGAAAAATTTCAAGAAGTTCGCGATACTGTAGTTCTTTGTGTTTCATTAAGCATTTTGGAGAAAGATCCTATTGGTTTCCAATTGCCATTTTCATACTGTTGAAGTATTGATCCAACAGAAATGTCCAATGCATCGGTATACAATGCCAGTGAAACTTCAGGATCAGGAAATGTGAGTAATGCTGTATTTGCAATGTCCTACTTACATTTTTCAGACATTGCTTTTGCCTCTTCTGTCCACTGAATGGGTCGATTGTCCTTTTTTTTTTTTTTTTAACCTTTGAGATAGTCATGAAGAACTGACTGAGTCTCTCCTGTATCTCTTTCAGATATGGTTGATAGACGTTAACAATACCCAAAAAAGTCCTAAGTTCATGGATCTTCTCAGGCACCTTATAATTTAGTATTGCCTGCACTTTCTCTAGCAAGGGTTTGGAAATTTCGGGAGTGATCCAATATCAAAGCTCAACTCTTCAACTCCAAAAAACAGATTTTGACATGCTAATACATAGTCCATATATCGCTAGACTTTTCAAAAGTGACTTTAGGTGTTGTTCATGTTTTTCATTTGACAACAATGCAGTTATGGAAATACAAAATCAAGTCCAGAACATGCTTCATTGATACATCTTTGAAATGTCGAAGGCACATTTCATAATCCGAAACTCATCACGTTAAATTCATAAAGGCCAAAAGGAGTTATAACTGCAATCTCTGGATTGTCCTCCTCTGCAATTGGAATTTGAAAGTAAGCAAGTGAGAAAATTGTGTTTGTTTGCTCATTGTGCTAATGTCGTTTTCTTCTGTGATTGCTGTGATGTCCCCTTTAACAAAAAGTTACTAATGTCGACCAGAAGTTGGAATTTATTCAGGAAATCAGCACCTATAACAAACTTTAGCAGTTTCTGCAGTGACAAAGGGCCGCTCAAACTGACGCCCAAGTCCTAAGTCAAAGTTACATATTTTCAAACTGTATGTAGCTATTTCAGTACCATTGGCAACATATAACTTGTAAGTATTGTCTACTTTATCACTGTCCGTACTTGAAATATCGATACATCGGCCCCACTATTGATTAAATAGCGAAAAACCATGTTTCTGTCCTTGACAAATAATCAGTATTTGTGGAAATTAATTTTTTTCCAGGCAGCACAACTTGCCGCTATATTTACTGCTTGTTGAACTTTTCCTGATTCTCCCAAATGCAGGGTTGTATACACATTGTAGGATCACATAAATTTCTGAATCTGAATTGGAAAGGGCAATATTTTCCTTTAGGGTTGTATCTTCTTCTGGAATTGTAGTAGCTTGAACTGCAATGTCTAGGACTGTGATTCTGAGACCGGGAAGAACATCCACTAGATAGCGCTGCAATCTGCTGTTCCAAGGATGAGATTTTATTCATGATGTCACACATCGTCACTGAATCTCTTGACCAATGCTCCTTTGCTGCACTGGAACTGTTACTCATGGCATAAAGTTTTGAATGCGGATTCATTTCCACTATCCTATCAGTCATTACTGCTAATTTTTCCAACGCTTGTTCGCTAACAATTAAAATCACTTTAATGGAATGAGGTAATTTCTCGAGCCACAAAGTCCTGAAATATCTGTTCCCACTAGCGCCTGCATTCTATGCAGTAATTGACTCGGTTTCAAGTCATCCCGTTCTATACCTGTTACCAACCACTTGATATGTTTATCATCACTTTCTTTGAATATCGACATATATTCTTTGGCCAGAGAATACTTATATGTTTCACTAGATTTAACAATGTCCCAAATATTTTCTACATACTTTGGCTTGAATATCGACATATATTCTTTGGCCAGAGAATACTTATATGTTTCACTAGATTTAACAATGTCCCAAATATTTTCTACATACTTTGGCTCCAATTGTGGTACTAGGTAATTAAGCTTGGTTACTTCTAATGTAATTTTACTGATAGTAAACTGAGCTTCCAGTTGATAAAACCATATTTATGGCTTTTCAGTCCAAAATGGTGGGATTTTAACACTCATTTTTGTCAGCTTCTAGCCTTGTTACCTCCGAATTCTGTTTTTTCTGGTTCTTCATCACATCAGAGTCACCACTTGTAGTATTCTGGTTCATTATGACACCAATGTTTAATTTTAAACTACCTTTTTATTGCACTGGGCACATTTACTATAAAACATTTAAATCATAATAGAACTAACATTACCACACACTATTACATTCACAACAATATTGTCACCCAATTATCGGAAAGCCCGACCAACGACAGCTGAGAAGGGACCAGAGGCATCCGGACCACACCCACCCATTAATCTCAGTCGCTAACTGAGGGGATGATTAGGGAAGTGTCACTTGTCACTGGCCGCCTCTTCCCCCTTCCCCTGCCGTCTGGAACCTTCGCGGTGATTCACTGAAACGAGAGGCTTCGAGAAAACGGCGATATTCCTATAAAAAAGGCTGCAGTGAGTGAATTGAGTCAGTTCTTGACGAGCTGTGAGGAGCGCCCAGTGAGGGGACGGACTGTGTACGTGCGTCGGAGGAGTTTACTGGGATGACAACATCACCGAAAATTACAACCATGGACGCAGCATTGGAAAGGATTTTGGAGAAGATTAACGAATTAACAGCGAAGACGGAAACGGCAAATAACAACCTGGCCGCAAAGCTGGAAGAAATGAAGACGGCTAATGATAACCTCACGGAGAAGATGGAAGAAATGAAGGTTGCGAACGAGGCCCTCGCCGCCAAATTTGAGGAACAGTTGGCCGGCGTGAAGGAGGACGTCACGGGGCTTGGCAAGCGGATCGGCCAAGTGGACGAGCGCGTCGAAGATCTGGCAAATCGCGTTAACAACCTGGAAGGAAAGGCCGACAGCAGCGTCAAGTCCCTGAATGCCATGGTGGAGGACGTTGTCGGCAGGAGATTGAAGGATTTGAAGGCCGACGTGCCGGAACGCGACACAACATCGGCGCGCGTCAAACCTCCGAAATATGACGGCGTCAACGTTTGAGGTCTTCCGCCGCCAATTCGACGCAGTGGCCAAGCACAACAAATGGTTGCCAGAGGATGAGGCCACACAGTTAATAGCCAGCCTCCAAGGACGGGCCGCGGAAGACCTAAACGCGGTACAGACAACGGCGGCGCCCAAGGACATCTGGGAAGCCCTGGAGAATTGTTTCGGAAACCACCGCTTAACCGCAGCGTACCGCAGCCAGCTAAAGGCAAGGTCACAGCAGCCGGGGGAGACGCTGTAGGAGTTCGCCCTGGCAGTTGAACAATTGGCTAGCAAGGCCCTAGTCAACCTCCCACCAGAGTTCGTGTCCGGGAAGCTTCCTACACCTTCGCTGACGGGGTACGGGACACGGAGATTCGTCAGCGCCTAATATTCGGCGATTATAAGACAATCCAAGAGGCGCTAACGGCAGCATTAAGGATGGAGGCGGCCAAGGTAACAGCTATCCCGACCTCGAGAGAGAGGAGTGTCCGCTACACCGGAGACAGAAGACCAGCTGAGGGACGCCGGCGAAAACCTAGTGGCCTGTGTTGGGGGTGTGGACAGCCCGGACACCTGCAAAGAGACTGCCCACACCAGGAAGAGCAGCCGGAAAACGAGTAAGGGCCATCGTGGAGAGGGCCACGTCGGCGCCATCACCACCATCCCCTTGAGTGACTCTGCGCGCCGTCAGCCAGCGTATGGATGACAGCCTCATCGCGGACAGTTGGGTAAGAGGAAAGCCGTGCCGCGTGCTGGTGGACACCGGGGCAGCCGTGACCATCATCAGACCTGACGTAGCGAAGGGTTTGTCGACAAGGAAGCCGAGCCGACCATACCAGCTTGTCACGGCATCGGACGACACCTTGCCTGTGGAGAAGGAGGCCTTGCTGGAGCTGACCTTGGGACGGAGTATCGTACGTCTTTGGGTGTTCGTCGCGAAGGTGGCTGAGGAGGTGATTCTGGAACTGGATGCCCTCAGGAGCCAGGAGGAGACGGTCGACGTTGGCAGGAAGGTCCTGCGGCTCAACGGAGAAGAGGTTATACTCCGTCAACCCGAAGAGCGCCTTGGGTCATCTTGAGCGAAGACGTGGTTGTCCCCGCGAGGAGCGAGGTGGTGGTGACGGCGGGACTGGAAGGCCAGAGAACCAGGAACATGATGCTGGACAAGAAGACGCCTGTACACGGACTGTGTAGCAAGGACATTGCTGCCGTGCCGAGAGGAGGTGCCAGTGAGACTGCTAAATCCAACGGACACCGATCACGACGTCCAGGCCGGGACGGAGTTGGGATCGTGCGAGCCTGTGGTAAGCGTAACAGCAATCGAAAAGACACAGGAGCCGGCGCCGAAGCAAAACCTAGGGCCCCGGCTAGAAGGCTTACTGGAGAGGGCGGCCGACCACCTGACCGCAGAACAGCTGGAGAAAGTTCGACAACTGCTAAGACGGTATCAGCGCGTCTTCAGCCAAGGTGATAGTGACTACGGCCGCACGGACAAAGTGCTTCACCGCATCGACACCGGGGACCCCCGGCCTATTCGGCAACCAAATAGACGCGTTCCGCTGGTGAAGCAAGGGGCGGTACGAGACATGTTGGAGGACATGAGATCCAGGGGAGTGATTGAAGAGTCTGACAGCCCTTGGTGTTCCCCTGTAGTCTTGGTGACAAAGAAGAACGGTGAGCTGCGCTTCTGCGTAGACTACAGAAATTTGAACGCTGTCACCCCGAAGGACTGTTTCCCCTTACCCCGGATTGACGACACCCTGGACATGCTAGCTGGGGCACAGTGGTTCTCGACCCTGGACCTGAAGTCGGGCTACTGGCAGGTAGCTCTAGACCCAAGAGACAAGGAGAAGACCGCATTCTCGACATGCCAAGGGCTCTGGCAGTTCACGGTTATGCCCTTTGGCCTCTGCAACGCACCAGCTACCTTCCAACGCCTCATGGAGTTAGTGATGAGAGGGCTGACTTACGATGCCTGCCTGTTATACCTGGACGACATCATCATCCTCGGGAAGACTTTTGAATATCACGTCGAGAATCTGAGTAAGGTGCTACAGAGACTGCAGGCAACCAACTTGAAGCTGAACGCGAAGAAGTGCCAGCTCTTCCGCAAGGAAGTGAACTACATAGGCCACATAGTCTCAGCAACCGGAGTGGCCACTGACCCGGAGAAGACACAGGCTGTGAGAAACTGGCCTCGCCCAAAGGATAAGAAAGAGGTGCGCAGTTTCCTGGGGCTGTGCAGTTATTACCGCCGCTTCATAAAGGGGTTCTCCAACATCGCAAAACCCCTCACCCGCCTGACAGAGGAACACCGGCCCTAATGTGTGGACTGAGGACGCCGAAAACGCTTTCCAGCACCTAAAGGAGACCCTGTGCAGTGCTCCAATTTTGGGTTTCTCACAACCGGGTGTCGCTTTCATTGTGGACACCGACGCCAGCGACCATTGCATTGGAGGTGTCCTATCGCAGATCCAGGACGGCCATGCGCGGGTGATAGCCTACTACAGCAAGACGCTATCCAAGGCAGAGAAGAACTACTGCGTCACCCGACGAGAATTATTGGCAGCAGTAAAGACCTTGGAGCACTTCCACAAGTACCTGTACGGTCAGCCATTCCACCTGAGGACTGACCATTCCGCCCTAACGTGGCTATTGAGCTTTAAGAACCTGGAAGGCCAAACAGCACGTAGGGTCCAGAGGCTGCAGGAGTACGACTTCACCTCGGAACATCGTAGAGGGAAGAGCCACGGTAACGCTGACGCCATGACCCGAAGACCCTGTCCAGAAGAGTGCGGCCAATGTACAAGAGTGGAGGAGAAGTGCGTGCCGCAGCAGTGCGAGTAGTCACGGCAGTGCCTGCGAATGGCTGGGATAGCGCAGGCCTGAGGAGGGAGCAGCTGGCGGACGCAGACTTAGGGGCACTCTTGAGGGAAGTGGAGGCAGGGACGAGACCAACCTGGGAGGACATCACACCGAGGAGCGCCACCTACAAATCGTACTGGGCCCAATGGGACTCGTTGAAGACCAGAGAGGGCATGCTGTTCCGGGTATGGGAATCACCCGATGGGAAGGCGTAGAGAGAACAGTTGGTACTTCCCCGGAAAAACGTCCCGGAAGTCTTGGAAGAAGTGCACGCCGGTACTTCAGGAGGACACCTGGGAGCGAACCGCACGATTGACAAACTACGGCAGCGCTACTACTGGCTGAGACTCCGAGCAGATGCTGAGAGATGGTGCCGCCAGTGTCACGTGTGCGCGGCGAGTCGCGGCCCCCCAGACTAGGTGCCGGGGTCGCATGCAGCAGTACAACGTCGGAGCGCCATTCGAACGGATCGCCGTTGACATTGCTGGACCGTTCCCAATATCCGACCGAGGTAACAAGTACCTAATGATGGTCGTGGACTACTTCACCAAGTGGCCGGAGGTGTATGCCATCCCTAACCAAGAGGCAAATACAATCACAGACTGCCTCGTGGAGCAAGTGTTCTGTCGATTTGGGGTGCCGTTAGAGCTAAACAGTGACCAGGGTACCAATTTTGAGTCCAACATGATGAAGGTGGCACTACAAAGGCTTGGTGTGAACAAGATTCGCACGACGCCTCTACATCCCCAGTCGGATGGCATGGTCGAAAGGTACATCAAGACCTCAGAGGAACACCTGAGGAAGGTCGTGGCCAGCCATCAGCGAGACTGGGACGTCAAGGTGCCACTGTTCTTGCTGGCCTACCGCTCATCTACACACGACACAACTGGAATGACGCCAGCCAGCTTAATGTTTGGCCGAGAGTTACGCCTCCCTTGTGACCTGGCTTTTGGAAGCCCTCCGGAGGCGAAGCAGCCGGGAACCGAGTATGTGGAGAACCTAGTGGACCACCTCCACGACATGCACGAGATGCCTCGCCAGAACATCCAGAAGGCGAGCGACCGCATGAAGACCAGATATGACAGGCAAGCCAACAGCCAAGGGTTCCAGCAAGGTGACCTGGTCTGGTTGTACCGTTCTACGCGGACCAAGGCACTCTGCCCAAAGCTTCAGCAGCCATGGCAAGGGCCGTACCGGGTGGTGAAGAGTATAAATGACGTGGTCTACCGTATCCAAAAGGTGCCCCGAGGAAAGATGTTGGTGGTACACCTGGATCGTCTAGCCCGCTACGATGGTGCTGTTCGGGACGACTAGCTTTCAGGAGGGAGCAGTGTCACCCAATTATCGGAAAGCCCGACCAACGGCAGCTGAGAAGGGACGAGAGGCATCCGGACCACACCCACCCATTAATCTCAGTCACTAACTGAAGGGATGATTAGGAAGTGTCACTTGTCGCTGGCCGCCTCTTCCCCCTTCCCCTGCCGTCTGGAACCTTCGCGGTGATTCACTGAAACGAGAGGCTTTGAGAAAACGGCGATATTCCTATAAAAAAGGCTGCAGTGAGTGAATTGAGTCAGTTCTTGGCGAGCTGTGAGGAGCGCCCCGTGAGGGAACGGACTGCGTTACGTGCGTCGGAGGAGTTTACGTAATTGCGAGTGCAAGTGGAACTGTAACGGACGAACTCGTGAATCGTAATTGTGTGCATTGTGTAATTCTGTGTAATTGGCAAGTGTTCAACTGTAATTCGGTAGAAATAAAGAACATTTTTGAGTAGTGCAATTGGACTTTTCATTTCACGAACCCACAAAGTCACAATATATTTTGTGCCAACATGACATTTCAAAAGTTTATCAAGCTGAAAGTCTCATGTTGCCAACATATTTTGAATCCACTACAGAGCCTCATTTTTAATCTCTTGCTTGGTCACAAGGTACTGGAAGTTTTACAATTATACTGCTAAATATGTATTAAGTGATTTATAAACATGAGGTTCGAAACATTAAACATCACTAGCTAAAATGTCCCATGTCAGCAATATCCAAACTGTTCACCAAATGAGTAGTCCCAAAAATATAACAGGGCTGTCAGAATCTTCATAAAGACAGCGCTCTTCGTGGCAAGTTAGGCTTTTACCAACTAAAGCAATCTCTACCTTACACTACTCATTTTAGAATGAGCATACTTCATGCGTATGCGTATGGGCATACTTCAAAATGATAGCTACTCAATTACTTTCTATCTTCCTTCTCCTTAGTGCCTAATATAGCTTCCTCAGGTTTTTTTTTTTTTTTTTTTTTTTTTTTTTTTTTTTTTTTTTTTTTTGTAATTTTACGTCCTCCAACGTTAAGTCATATCGGACGATGAATGGGATGGGTGAAATGATGTTCAAATGATCCCAGGGTCCCATGGAGCTTAGAGTTACCCGACATTCGTCTTTTTTTTTCATCATATGCAGTGGAATATTGTGTGCACTGCTGAATCTTCTTCTGGGCAATATCTGCATTTACTTGTTTGTACTTTAACCTTCTTTAACTAGAACTGGAAATGTATTATTTTGGAGGAGACTTGGCATAGAGGTCCAAACTTAGTCTATTGGGGTATCCTTGGGGAGAAAGGATGAGGCCAGAGGAGACAGTCGGGGGGAGGGCTGTCCAAAGGAGCCACGACAGTGCAGAGGGCAGGGTCCCTACATTTGTCTTAGATGGAAACTTCCTCTGACAGGCCAGGACAATGGACATCTCACCCTGCTGTGGTTTGCAAGCAATCCTACCATGAGACCTGGGTTTGGAGACTGGCAACCATCCTACCGGAAGAGGAATTGGTTTACTCAGAGCATATCAACTTAGCATGCACCGCCGAGACACCCATCAATACTACTACCCTGAAAGAGACCACCAGATGAAAGATGATATGATATGAAATAATAATGGAGATGAAATGGAGGGCAGGAAATTCAGGGGATGTAATTAACCTACACAGAATTCATCTGACGACCCAGGAAAATCCATAAGAAAACCCATGGGTCAAGTATGTTGGCCATAGGAGTCAAAGCCGGGTCCACCTGTTGAAATTTACACTCTATCCATTTTTCAATATCTGATATAATTCTCTTTGTCCAATGGCCAACCAACATTGTTCCTTTTCAACTTTTTTTGCCATTCTTTAATCATTTCCTTGCCAATTGCTATTTTGCATGAATGGGGTTTTTCCAACCTTCTTTTATATGTAAAATGCCACTGTTTCACCTGCAAATCGATTGGTAATACTCCTGTTATCACTTGCAATGCCCTATTTTAAACAGTGAAGTATGAAGAAATCATCCTGAGTAACATCTTCCTTTGCACCATTTCCATTGCTACCACTGCTGTTCCCTCTTCAAAGCCATTCTCCAAGAAAATCTAATCTCTAAATACTGGTAAATAAGAAGAATGACTTTATTATCAAATTCTGAGCATTAGACACACACAAACTCGCACAGACGCGCATGCACATATTTTATACTTGGATAGCCCATGTATTTCAAATGCTGATAATGGTGATTATGGTAATGGTGAGGATAATGGTGATGATTTTTTTTTTTGTGTTTGTAATTTATGTCTTCCAACGTTAAGTCATATCAGACGATGAATGAAATGGGTGAAATGATGCTCAGATAAGTCCAGGATACATGGAGCTTAGAGCTACCTGACATTCATCTTTCATGATAAGGGAAAACCCCGGGAAAAAACCTTATCCAGGTAACTTACTCTAACCGAGATTCAAACTTGGCACCTCTTGAACGTGAGGCAGACACGCTACCATCTATGCTACCAAGACGAGCCAATGACGATTAGGATTAGGATTACTATAGAGGGGATTCGGCACCGAAGTGAGGCAGAAGGAAGGAAGGAAGGATGAGAAAAGAGGACACAAAAGGCGTCCAGCCCATGGAAACACGGCAGTGCAGAAACACCTGCCGGCACTTTTACCCTGAAAGAGACCACCAAATAAAAGATGATGTGAAATGATAATGGAGATGAAATGGAGGGACAGGAAATTCAGGGGATGGAACCAACCTACCCAGCATTTACCTGGCTGTTAGGATAAAATCCTCAATAAAACCCATGTGTCAGGTAGGTCAGCCACAGAATTTGAACCCAGGCCTCCCAAATGCGGGCCACAGATGAAACCACCTAAGCCATCCTGCTTGGTATGATGATGATGATGATGATTTTTTTTAATTTTACGTCCTCCAACGTTGTCATATCAGATGATGATGACGATGGTGGTGGTGGTGGTGGTGGTGGTGGTGGTGGTGGTGGTGGTGGTGGTGGTGGTGGTGGTGGTGGTGGTGGTGGTGGTGGTGGTGGTGGTGGTGGTGGTGGTGGTGGTGGTGGTGGTGGTGGTGGTGGTGGTGGTGGTGGTGGTGGTGGTGGTGGTGGTGGTGGTGGTGGTGGTGGTGGTGGTGGTGGTGGTGGTGGTGGTGGTGGTGGTGGTGGTGGTGGTGGTGGTGGTGGTGGTGGTGGTGGTGGTGGTGGTGGTGGTGGTGGTGGTGGTGGTGGTGGTGGTGGTGGTGGTGGTGGTGGTGGTGGTGGTGGTGGTGGTGGTGGTGGTGGTGGTGGTGGTGGTGGTGGTGGTGGTGGTGGTGGTGGTGGTGGTGGTGGTGGTGGTGGTGGTGGTGGTGGTGGTGGTGGTGGTGGTGGTGGTGGTGGTGGTGGTGGTGGTGGTGGTGGTGGTGGTGGTGGTGGTGGTGGTGGTGGTGGTGGTGGTGGTGGTGGTGGTGGTGGTGGTGGTGGTGGTGGTGGTGGTGGTGGTGGTGGTGGTGGTGGTGGTGGTGGTGGTGGTGGTGGTGGTGGTGGTGGTGGTGGTGGTGGTGGTGGTGGTGGTGGTGGTGGTGGTGGTGGTGGTGGTGGTGGTGGTGGTGGTGGTGGTGGTGGTGGTGGTGGTGGTGGTGGTGGTGGTGGTGGTGGTGGTGGTGGTGGTGGTGGTGGTGGTGGTGGTGGTGGTGGTGGTGGTGGTGGTGGTGGTGGTGGTGGTGGTGGTGGTGGTGGTGGTGGTGGTGGTGGTGGTGGTGGTGGTGGTGGTGGTGGTGGTGGTGGTGGTGGTGGTGGTGGTGGTGGTGGTGGTGGTGGTGGTGGTGGTGGTGGTGGTGGTGGTGGTGGTGGTGGTGGTGGTGGTGGTGGTGGTGGTGGTGGTGGTGGTGGTGGTGGTGGTGGTGGTGGTGGTGGTGGTGGTGGTGGTGGTGGTGGTGGTGGTGGTGGTGGTGGTGGTGGTGGTGGTGGTGGTGGTGGTGGTGGTGGTGGTGGTGGTGGTGGTGGTGGTGGTGGTGGTGGTGGTGGTGGTGGTGGTGGTGGTGGTGGTGGTGGTGGTGGTGGTGGTGGTGGTGGTGGTGGTGGTGGTGGTGGTGGTGGTGGTGGTGGTGGTGGTGGTGGTGGTGGTGGTGGTGGTGGTGGTGGTGGTGGTGGTGGTGGTGGTGGTGGTGGTGGTGGTGGTGGTGGTGGTGGTGGTGGTGGTGGTGGTGGTGGTGGTGGTGGTGGTGGTGGTGGTGGTGGTGGTGGTGGTGGTGGTGGTGGTGGTGGTGGTGGTGGTGGTGGTGGTGGTGGTGGTGGTGGTGGTGGTGGTGGTGGTGGTGGTGGTGGTGGTGGTGGTGGTGGTGGTGGTGGTGGTGGTGGTGGTGGTGGTGGTGGTGGTGGTGGTGGTGGTGGTGGTGGTGGTGGTGGTGGTGGTGGTGGTGGTGGTGGTGGTGGTGGTGGTGGTGGTGGTGGTGGTGGTGGTGGTGGTGGTGGTGGTGGTGGTGGTGGTGGTGGTGGTGGTGGTGGTGGTGGTGGTGGTGGTGGTGGTGGTGGTGGTGGTGGTGGTGGTGGTGGTGGTGGTGGTGGTGGTGGTGGTGGTGGTGGTGGTGGTGGTGGTGGTGGTGGTGGTGGTGGTGGTGGTGGTGGTGGTGGTGGTGGTGGTGGTGGTGGTGGTGGTGGTGGTGGTGGTGGTGGTGGTGGTGGTGGTGGTGGTGGTGGTGGTGGTGGTGGTGGTGGTGGTGGTGGTGGTGGTGGTGGTGGTGGTGGTGGTGGTGGTGGTGGTGGTGGTGGTGGTGGTGGTGGTGGTGGTGGTGGTGGTGGTGGTGGTGGTGGTGGTGGTGGTGGTGGTGGTGGTGGTGGTGGTGGTGGTGGTGGTGGTGGTGGTGGTGGTGGTGGTGGTGGTGGTGGTGGTGGTGGTGGTGGTGGTGGTGGTGGTGGTGGTGGTGGTGGTGGTGGTGGTGGTGGTGGTGGTGGTGGTGGTGGTGGTGGTGGTGGTGGTGGTGGTGGTGGTGGTGGTGGTGGTGGTGGTGGTGGTGGTGGTGGTGGTGGTGGTGGTGGTGGTGGTGGTGGTGGTGGTGGTGGTGGTGGTGGTGGTGGTGGTGGTGGTGGTGGTGGTGGTGGTGGTGGTGGTGGTGGTGGTGGTGGTGGTGGTGGTGGTGGTGGTGGTGGTGGTGGTGGTGGTGGTGGTGGTGGTGGTGGTGGTGGTGGTGGTGGTGGTGGTGGTGGTGGTGGTGGTGGTGGTGGTGGTGGTGGTGGTGGTGGTGGTGGTGGTGGTGGTGGTGGTGGTGGTGGTGGTGGTGATTCTTCATTTTCACCAAAAAGTGTCCATCATATATAGTTTATCCTATATGAAACAATGATATAAAGATTGTCCAGTATTTGAAAAATAGGCAAATTGGGATTATCTCTATCCTCAAAGCTATAGCTGCAAATATAATTTATAGAATAAGTGTATTTTTAAATATTCAATTTTAAAAGTAATATTTAAACACACTAGTGACAAAATAATAAATATATTATTACTGAGACAGTATTTACAATGGAACTTGGCTGTAAGACACCACAGAAAGAGTGAGAAATGTTTTTTAGTTCTCTTTGGAGAAAGTCATACCAGAGGTAGGTATCAATTAAAAATACTATAGCAAATGTTTATGAACTAAAAAGCTTTGCTAACACACTGTTTCCAGAACTGAAATTCATTTAAAGACATATAAATGTAGAATATACCAAGATTTCAGTAATGATCATAAATTAGCACAGTTACAATTTTTTCAAATAGGACAACTGCACTTACTTCAAGGAAATAATATTAGAATACTAGCATGCAAGGCACCATTCCCCTACTCCAGTAGTTCACCAATATTATGCAAGAAACTTAATTAATCTATTTTATGTTCCATTCAACTGTTTTACCAGACAAAAAATGCATCTCCTTTTCAATAAGGTACATACAAAGCATTTTTTGATTAGAATTCCTTAATTTCTTTTTAAGGATCTGCTCACCCTTCTTCCCTGGTTTGAACTCCTAACTGCAGATCAACTTCAACGGCTATCATAGTAAATTATAATCAGGGCAGGAACTTTGGACACCAAAACTTTGCGAGACACTGACCTATGGAACCTCGTGATCCACTGCTGTCCTGATGTATAGTCACATTCCGAAGGAGGGTCTGAGGAGAGGCTTCGAATATTGAAATGTGTGTTGCTTTAAGGGCAGTGGAAAAAGTTTGTGAACAAATAAACGAAGTCCCTGATGATACTAATAGTAATTGTGTTAAATGAAAACTTCAACATATTCTTAAAAACAGTTCATCATATTCGAAGCTGTGTGAAGTGCAAAATTGTTTAAATAGCAATACAGATTCAAAAATAAACTGTTTCAGGTATGCTCCAATCACATCATGCGATGTAGAGAGAACATTCTCTCAATAAAAAAAATATTTTGTCAGACAATATAACAAATTTCAAATTTGAGAATTTACGAATGTACGTAGTTGCACATTGCAATAAAATGAGTGACTATAATTAAAATTTAAACAATGTTATTTAAACAACTTTATTTCAAGATTTTATCTTTCCTAGTTAGTATTTTATTTTTTATCAATTTTAAATTTGCAAAGTATGCTTTATTCCCTGCTTGTATGCGGTCTTTTATTGTTAGTGCTCATTTTGGCTTCATTATATATTATATTCCCCAGATAGCAAAACTTGTCTATTCCTTGGAGTATTTGATCACCAATTTTCAAGTCCTGTAGCTTCCTATTCTCTCCTATATCATCATGTATTTTGTTTTCTGCACATTAACTCTCAATCCTATTGTCTCTACATTTTCCTGTAATTTCTCATACAGTTCTATTATTTTATTTTAGATCTGACTACAATAGCGATATCATCTGCAATGGCACATATCTGACTCATCTTGTTAAATATTGTCACCCGAACGTTGGAACTCCCTACAGAACCGGCCGGCGGCAGCAGGAGACGGTAGGCGTTCGCCACGCCCCCTCATTTGTCTTATAGCGGTAACGAGGGTTGGCTGGAAAAACATCACTGTGCCGTCTCTTTCCGTTCCACCTGAGTTCTCGAACTTACGGGATATTTCATCTAATCCAGAACCTTCTAGATTGGCCAGCTGACCCTATATAAGCAACACGTTGGGCTGGAGGAAAGTTCAGTTCTTGGCGAGCAGCGAAGCAGCGTTGTACTAGTGTACGGACGAGAAGACTATGTACGTCCGTCGGAGGAGCTTACGTGATTGCGAGTGCAAGTAGAACTGTAATGGACTAACTGGTGAATCGTAAGTGTGTGCATTACGTAATTCTGTGTAATTGGCAAGTGTTCAACTGTAAGTCGGTGGAAATAAAGAACATTTTTGAGTGGTGCAATTGGACTTTTCATTTCACGAACCCACAAAGTCACAATATAGTACCTCTCTGATCTATCTCTGCTATAGCATGTTGCAGAGCCAATATAAATAATGTAGTGGATAATCCATCTCCTTGTTTTACCCCCTTATTGAAATGGAAGCTATCACTTAATTTGCTATCGAATTTTACCCCAGCTTTTGTATTATTCATAGTCATCTGGATTAATCTGACTAATTTATTTGGTATGCCCATTACCTTTATAGCCTCATACAATTTCCTCCTATTGATACTATCAAATGCCTGTAGAAAGTCCACAAATAGTATATGAAGATCTATTCCATGTTCATAGTGTTTCTCCAAAATTTGTCTCATGGTTAAAAGTTGGTCTATAGTTCATTTGTTAGGTCAAAATCCACACTGGTATTCTCCTATTATTGTCTCTATGATTTGCTTAGTTCTTTAATTAATTATTGTTGATAATATTTTATAAACTATATTCAGCAGAGTTATATCTTTATAGTTATTACATTCAAATTTGTCTGTTGAAAGTCCACAAATAGTATATGAAGATCTATTATCTCATTACGAAATTAGGGGAACTGCAAATAACTGGCTTGTCTCCTACTTGAGAGAGTGAAGGCAAATAATAGAAATAGAGTTTGTTGATAAAACTACAAAGGAAATAAAAACTATAAAATCAAAAGCTGCTAGCATAAACTGTGGAGTTTCGCAGGGTTCAGTTTTAGGGCCACTGCTATTTATTTTGTATATTATGATTTGGCACTTTATTCACAAAATTCTTTAAAATACTCTTTATTTGCAGATGATACGAGCCTCTTGATATCAGGTCAAAATGATGACGAACTCAAAGAAAATGTAATAAATAATTTGAAAGAAGTATCAACTTGGTTTCAAAATAACAAATTAGTTATAAATAAGGATAAGAGTCAGGCATTGGGTTTTCATAATAAAATCAATCAGGCAGTTAATTTACCTGAAATTATAATGGATGAAAATGAAATTAAATATACAGGAAAGACAAAATTTTTAGGAGTTTGGATGGACGACAGTCTAAATTGGAATATACATATTGTGACTTTGTGGGGTTGTGAAATGAAAAGTCCAATTGCACCACTCCAAAATGTTCTTTATTTCCACCGACTTACAGTTAAACTCTTGCCAATTACACAGAATTACATAATGCACACAATTACGATTCACCAGTTCATCCGTTACAATTTCACTACTCGTAATTACGTACAATCCTCCGATGCACTCACAGAGTCTTCTCGTCGTACACTAGCACGTCAAGCACTGACTGACTGACTGTCCTCACTCATTGCACCTCTTTTTATAGGGAAATCACTGTTTTCTAGACGTCTCTGGCTTCAGTGAATCACCGCAAAGGTTCCAGATGGCAGGGGAAGAGGGGAGAGGCGGCTAGCGACAAGCGACAATCATCCCCTCAGTTAGTGACTGAGATTAATGGGAGGGTGCGGCCCAGAATACTTCACGTCCAACCCTCCTGCTTGCCCGTTCTATAGGGTTTTCCGACGTTCGGGTGACAAAACTGAAAGTCTAATGAAGAAATTAAGTAGCATTTGTTTCCAAATATCAATTTTGAAGCACAGTGTAAATTTGAATAGCCTATTAAGAATAGCCTATTTTGCAAATTTTCAATCATTAATTTCTTATGGTATAACAGTATGGGGAAATAGTAGTAGCATTATCAAAGTATTTAGAATCCAAAAATGGGTAATTAGAATTATGATGAATTTAAAGAGAACAGATAGTTGTAGGCGATGGTTCAAAAAATTAGGCATATTGTCATTACCAAGCATTTACCTTTTAGAAATAATAGTACAGGTTAAAACGAACTTAGATAAATTTCAAAAAAGCATTGATATTCATGACCATAACATGAGAAATAGTTCAAACTTACATGTCACCTATCACAAAAAGAAAATGTATGAGCACAGTTTTAAATTCAATGGAATTCATATCTACAATGAACTGCTAATTGAAATAAAAAACATTGAGTCCTTCACAAAGTTTAAAAACACATCAAAGAAGTATTTGTTACAAAAGTGTTACTACTCAGTAGAAGAGTATTTAAATGACAAAGGGTAGGAATAAAAGGAATGTAAATTTTAATTATTAATTTGGTTATTATGCTTAACAACTTATTGTAATTCTTGTTTTTTGTTACTATTTTTTGGGTAGTTAGTAATTTGACAATTCCACATCATGAGTTGTATGATTTACGGATGCAATAAATGAATATGAATATTCCATGTACATAGTGCTTCTCCAAAATTTGTCTCATGGTTAAAAGTTGGTCTATAGTTTCCTTTGTTAGGTCAAAATCCACACTGGTATTCTCCTATTATTGTCTCTGTGATTTGCTTAGTTCTTTCATTAATTATTGTTGATAATATTTTATAAACTATATTCAGCAGAGTTATATCTTTATAGTTATTAAATTCAAATTTGTACCCTTTCTTAAAAATTGGACAAATTATCCCAGTGATCCAGTTTAGTGGCATTTCCTCCTTCTCTCAGATCTTTGTAATTATGCCGTATAATATATGTCTTATGGGCTCCCCACCATACTTCAACAGCTCCATTGTTATGTTATCTTCTCCTGGTGCTTTATTGTTCTTCATTCTTTCCACAATTCACTTCAATTTCCTCTAATGTGTGTGAGTCAATATTCCTTTCTTCTATCCTGTCTCTGTTCTCATTCCTTCCCTTTTCCTCCACTTCTTCTCTGTTCTCTTCAATTATGTCATTTAACAATTCTTTAAAGTGTTCTGCCCATCTTCCTAATACATTGCTCTCTTCTCCTATAAATTTCCCATCCCTGCTTCATTGACTCTGGGCTGAAACCTCTTTTAATTCGATCTACTGCTCTATAAAATTTGCTAGTTTCATTTTGTGTGCTTAATTCCCCTATTATTTCCATTTGACTTCGTATACACCTTCTCTTTTTCCTCTTAATTATTGTTGTTGTTTTCAAATGCTAGGCTTTGGCTATGAAGCCATTAGCTCTCTTGCTCTCCAATATTTCTGTGTAGTGGGTCCGGCAGGTAGGGCTTCACAGGTTAAAAGATGTTCTTCAGTCATTTCCTCTTCTTTGTTGCACAGAGGACAATTTGGACTTGTATAAATTCCTATTCTGTGTAAGTGTTTGGCCAAATAATCATGTTCCGTAAGTAATCTAAAATTTGCTACTGCAGCTTTACGTGGGATTTCTGGAATAATTTCTGGATTTTTAATTAAAATGTTCCATTTTTTATCTTTGGCTTTGTTAGATATTGATTGGTTTTGTTTTTTTATTTGTTTTTAATCTTTTTATGGATGTAAAGGGTAAGTTTTTACTTTTGTTCTGAATTAAATTTGCACTTTTTTCCGCAAGAAAATCAGCTGATTCATTTCCAGCAATTCCACAATGTGCAGGTATCCACTGTAATATAATTCTTTTCTGTAGTTTTTGAAGTTGTTGGATCATTTTGTGACATTCTTTAATTTGGATTGATCTCATTTTATATGAACTAATAATGCTAACTTTAAAGAGAGTCGATTAAAGACACTAAACAACACTTACTTTTAAATTTTTCCGGAACATGTTTCTGAGGCTTTGCCTCTATCATCAGCCAGCTCTCGACTAATCGACTCTCTTTAAAGTTAATTTATCATAACAACACTGTTTTCAACACTTCCAAGAAAGGAATTGTAATAATGCTACTTTAGAATCAGGAAGTATGACAGCATTTTTTAATTTATCTATTCTGTATAGAAGGTGTTGGAGTGAAATATGAATAGCCGTTACTTCTGCATCAAAATTTGTTGTGTGGTATCCCGCTGGTTGATAGAATGAGAACACTGCACACTTAATTCCTGCTCCTGAGTTGTTGTCCAAGTTAGATCCATCTGTGTAGATATGTAACCATTCTTCAGGTGGGTATCTATTGTTCACAGTTTCTAATGCTAGTGCCTTTAGTACAGGTTTGGAAGTTTCAGATTTTGTAACTATTTGTTCTAAATCTAATTGAATATTAATTGGTTCAAAAGTCAGTGGGTTTTGTTTGATTAAAATGTTTTCTTCAGAATTATGAAGATTTAGATCTGTTTTTAATTCCATAACTTTGTGTAGGAAACTTGTTTGTGTTTTCAACTTGATTGGTTGTAGTAATCTTTTCTCCCATTTTGTTGTTTTTAACCGCAGCATTTTTTCATGTTGTATTAGTGACTGCTCCTCTAAAGTTACATATATTGGATAGTTCCGAGTTAAGGCTTGCATTGCCGTGATTTGAGTTGATTTTGCTGCACCTCTTAATTATATTATTTGCTTTCCTTCTTTATTCTTGATACTTCTCACAATTTGCTCTGGATTCTTGTTGCATCATTCTTTCCCTAGCTTTATTTTTCTCATTTAATGCATTTGCACATTCATCATCGTACCTATCTGCATTCCTTACTTTTTCCTTTTCTCCAATGATTACCCTAGCTGTTTCCAATATTAACTCCTCTATCGCCTTCCATTCTTCATTTACATTACCAATCTTCTTACGATTCAACTCTTCTATCCTTTCTCTTAAAGTATCCTGGTACCTTTTTATTTCTTTTGGATTCTCCTTAAATTTATCTATATTCCAAAATATCCTTTTCATTCTAGGTATCCTTTGTACATTAGCAATTTGCTCTCTAACTTTAGCTTTTACTAAATAGTGATCTGAGTCACAGTTTGGACCTCTACAGATTCTTACATCTATCATTGATGTAAAGTGTTGTATTGTCACCAGAACATGATCAATTTGGTTCACTTCTGTACTACCTGGGATCTTCCAGGTACCTAAATGTATTTGTTTATGAGGAAATGCTGTACTTTTAATAAACAAAAATAAACTAGTACAAAAGTGAATCGAGAAGATATTCACACATTGCTTCACTCACACTTATTCCTAGCTGCAAATTGAACAACCAGGTCCCCATTCTCATTATGATATTCATGCAGGGTGAATAGACCTTTATTTCTCTACTACAAAACATAAACTCAGTGGTAGGCTAATCAAATTTCTATGTTTATTGTTAATCAGTTTACTTTTACTACCGAGTACAAGTTCTCCCATCCAAGCGTTTAAGTCAAATTAGAACAGTATGCAAAATTAATTATAATATACTTTTAAATATGTTCTGCTGTCATGCATAGTCTTCTGTCTGTCAATATGTTTTTATAAATTGGAAAAAAAAAAAAAAAAAGTTCAACTTCGCAAGTCAACAGGGCATATTTATACAGAGGTAATGTGCTAGGAATAATATCATCAGGAGGTTCTACATTTTCACCATTAATTAAGCAAAACAATATAACAAAATTTCTTCCAGTTTCAAACAAAATATTTCCACCCAACTTCAGGTTTAGCAATGGGCAACCCCCTATCACCCTTCCTGGCTGATCTGTACATGAGTGCATTAGAAATAAGGATCACCAAAGGTTTCCCTGAGATATTCAAACTCTGGAAACGATATGTAGATGACATCTTTGCAATAGTACAAAAAAAAAAAAAAAAAAAAAAAAAAAAAAAAAAAAAAAAAACACATCAGTGATGCACTAAAACTTTTAAATATCCATTTCTAACAGTCAGAAAATTTCAGAATTTCTAACAGTCAGTTACATGTAGGTTAATCATGGTACTGGTTGCGTCTTCATTATCATCAAAACTGAAAATGTGGATTTCTGTTGACAATGCTTTAATCACTGATAAAATGTGTAGTGTTTAACGCCTGCTTTTACTACATACGGCACCACAGGCGGTGGCACTGATGATACATGAGATGAAGATGGAGCACCGGTGGAATGAAATGGCGGGGGAAACCGGAGGTCCCGGAGAAAACCCACCCCAACGCCGTATTGTCCACCACAAATCTCACTTTGCGGTCGCCTGGGATCGAACCCGGGCCGCCTTGGTAAGAGCCAAGCGGTCTAACCACTGATCCACGACATGGCCGCTTTAATCACTGATGGTAAAACAGTGCTCTGCCAAACTTGTAATAAACGCATAGGGTATAGGATGAAATCTTAAATTGAACAGCATTTAAGAAGCAATCTACATAATTATTAGGAATAAACAACGTGGTTATTTGAAGAAACAGGTACTACTTACACAGTTGCAAGAGCAGTCTACCTCATCTAATAGTGAGTTTTACAAAGAACTGCATGGCATTAGTTGCAGGGAACATACCCTGGAGCAAACTTCATTAACATTTAAACATTTATACATATAAAAATATTTAGTAATTATTTTCACTTATCTTAGGAAGTTGATGACAATACTTCTATCTTCTCTAATCGAAATTAATTTCATGGACATTTGCCCACATCTTCAGTCAACACACTTCGTTGTCAAGGATACCATGTATTTACGTATTTACGTATTACCGACATCTGAAGATGAAGCAAACCTAAAAACAGAATCAATTGCCAGTATGTCAAAATTCATTATGCGAATGTGTGTTTGGAGGAATTTAGTAACAGTGACGTCAAAATTAATATAAAAATTATTTGTGGTTGGTTTATTGACACTCGTCACTTACGTTTTCATATATTTATGAGAGACTAGTTTCAAAGGCTAGTTTCAATGGAGGCCAGGGCCTTTGAAACTAGTCTCTCATAAATATATGAAAAAGTAAGTGACGAGTGTCAATAAACCAACCACAAATAATTTTTATATTCATTATGCGAATATTATATTTTAAAATAAATATTTTTCCCAAACTATTAAATCTATAGGAACATTTAATTGTTTTAATAATTTAACTTTGGGATTTATTTCATGGCTAAATGACCAAAAATGATCTGCCACGGCTGATTTATCAATTTGTTTATATCTAATATTACGAAAATGTTCTTTCTTTCTGGTTTCCAAACTACCTTTCGTCTTTCCAATATAAACTTGATCACAATCTAAGCAATTAAATTTATAAATACCAGATATTTTATTATTAGGAATTTTATCTTTTTTAGAAAATTGTAATAAATTTTTAATACTATATTTATTTTGAGGAACTTAAGTTATACCAACTTCTTTAAAAATCTTTTGAAAATATTTATTAACCCAAGGATGGTAAGTAATTTTTTTTTTAAATTTATAATCATCTTTTATTTTTTTAAGAGTAGAAATATAATTAATACTTTTATTATATTTAAATTTTGGGGCGCCGGGGTAGCGCGGTGGTTTCGTTCGCGGCTCACGTTCTAAGGGTCCCGAGTTCGATTCCCGGCTCTGGGGTTGGCGATTTTAAGTCGGCCCTATCCACACCTTCACCTCTGTCTAGCACATGTGAAGTATCCCCTATGCCCAACGTGGTTCGGAGTCCACGGTAAAAACTGTAGGTCCTCTCACCTCACCGCCATCTTCACTATCATCCTATCATCGGAGGTAATGGACACCGCCCTCTGGGTGCCTCCACCTGAGAAATGGGTCCGGTCATCACTTGGTGGGGTGAGGTTACCCCGAAGGCCAAGGTTGCCATGTGGGGAGTGTTAGTAACTAACTAACTTATATTTAAATTTTTCAATTTTTTAATTTTCTTTTGTATAGAATCTTTATTAAAACCATTAATTAAAGCAGTATTTGTTTATGTTCTGTATTAAATTCTTCTTTATTCAGGGGTATATTTATTCATCTATAAATCAAACTATTAAAAACAGCAAATTTATGTGGAAAAGGGTTAAAACTTTTATTTTTTATGTAATTATCAATATGAGTAGATTTCCTATAAATACAAAAATCGAATTTGTTATTATTTCTTATTATTTTCAAATCTAGAAAAGGAAGAAATCCGTTAATTACAGTTTCTAATGTGAATTTTATAGCTTTATCTTGTAAATTTAGTAATTTTAAAGCATCATTAATTTGTTTTTTAGGAACAATAGCAAAAATATCATCAACATATCTATACCATGTTTTAAAAATTAAAGGAAAAGCCTTAGTGACTTGAATTTTGAAAAAAAAACTCATAAAAAGATCAACCAGAAAAGGTGAAAGAGGATTACCCATTGCTAAGCCAGAAGTTTGTTGAAAAAATTCACAATTAAAAGTGAAAAAATTTTGATCCAATCAAAAATCAGTAAGTTTAACAAAATCAACTATTAAGTCCTCATGTAAATTTACTGACTTCAACCACTTTTTTGAAATAAATTAAAAGTTTTTCTCTAGGAATACTAGGAAATAAGGCAGTTACATCAAAAGAAATAATTGTATCAGCTTTAGATAATACAACACTATCAATCTTTTTCATTAGTTCAAAAGAGTTTTTAATACTTCAACTTTTGATTAAGCCCAGTTATTAAAAATAATAAAGATAATGTTATTTTATCAAATTCTAACCTAAATGAAAAAGAGTTAAATTTTTTTATATCAAGTTTTAAAAACGTGTGTAGATTTTTCAAACAATATAGATGATTATATTGCAGACATAGAAATTGCTAGTGAAGATTTAAATGAAAATAATAAATCTTTGATTAAATTAAAATGTAGCAAAATATTGCAAAATTTAGATAAATACAAACCAAAAAGAAATAATAATCATAAACATATTATTAAATCATTAAATCAAAAAGATTTAATTTTCACCAAAGCTGATAAAGCTAATAGAATTGTAATTTTAGATAAATTAGATTATATTAATAGAGTAAACCTTTTACTTCAAGGTGAAGATTTTATAAATATTAATAAAGACCCTTTAAATTCTTATATTACAAATTTTAATAAAATACTTAATGAAGTGAAAGTTATATCAGACAAAGAAAAACATTTTGTAAAGGTTAGTAATCCAGTTTTACCTAGAATTTATGCTCTTCCTAAAATTCATAAGCCCGGTAATAAAATGAGTCCTATTGTTAATTGAATAAACTCACCAACTTACAATTTAGCAAAAAAATTAAGTAATTTTGATAAATTTGAAAGTTTAAATATTAAAAACTCTTTTGAACTAATAAAAAAGATTGATATTATCTAAAACTGATACACTTATTTCTTTTGATGTAACTGTCTTATTTCCTAGTATTCCTAGAGAAAAACTTTTAATTTATTTAAAAAAATGGTTGAATACAATAAATTTACATGAGGACTTAATATTTGATTTTGTTAAACTTACTGATTTTTAACTTTAAAGAGAGTCGATTAATGACACTAAACAACACTTACTTTTAAATTTTTCCGGAACATGTTTCAGAGGCTTTGCCTCTATCTTCAGCCGGCCATCGACTGGTTCTCATTGGTGTAGTTGACGATATTTTGTCTCAGGTTTCCTCTGGTGGCGGTTCAAGGAACTTGCTGAACAAATCTTTCTGGGGGATGTGGAAATTGAATACTTTGTTCCTATTTTTTGAAATGAAGATTTGTTCCCATGTGGATAGTTCTTGTTTTCCTGATGTATGTTTTAGTAGTTTTGGTTCTGGATTTATGTTGTGGTTTTTTCCCAAAAAATGTGTGGCAACTGCTGATTTTTCTAATTTTTTATATTTTATGTTTCTAAAGTGTTCCTTTGCACTTGTTTCTAAATTTCTTTTGGTTGTTCCAATATAAATTTGACTACAGTCATTGCATTCAATTTTATATATACCAGATTTTTTGTTAGATGGAATGGCATCTTTGATGTTTGAGCAAATTAGGTTTTTTAAGGAGAAATGGTTGACTGGTGCTAGTTGAATGTTTGTTTTTTGAAGACTTTTTTGAATTTATCATAGGCCCATGGATGGTAAGTGAATTTTTTGAAAATCATATTAGTTTCTGTAGCTGAGAGGGTTGTGGTTTCCTTTAGTAGCTTCTTCTTTTTTGCTAAGTTCACTTTTTTGTCCACTAATGATTTGGGAAAGTTACTTTTTTGTGCTATTTCAATTATTTTGTTGTATTCTGTTTTACAGAAAACCAACACAGACAGACAACTACATAAAAGCTAATGGCTACAACCCAAGATCCCACAAACAGGCAATCTTCAATAGTTTAAAACACAGACTGGTAAACATACCTCTCACAGCAGAAGAATACAAAACAGAATACAACAAAATAATTGAAATAGCACAAAAAATAACTTTCCCAAATCATTAGTGGACAAAAAAGTGAGCTTAGCAAAAAAGAAGAAGCTACTAAAGGAAACCACAACCCTCTCAGCTACAGAAACTAATATGATTTTCAGAAAATTCACTTACCATCCATGGGCCTGTGATAAATTCAAAATAGTCTTCATTAAACAAAACATTCAACTAGCACCAGTCAACCATTTCTCCTTAAAAAACCTAATTTGCTCAAACATCAAAGATGCCATTCCATCTAACAAAAAATCTGGTATATATCAAATTGAATGCAATGACTCTAGTCAAATTTATATTGGAACAAAAAAAAAGAAATTTAGAAACAAGAGCAAAGGAACACTTTAGAAACATAAAATATAAAAAATTAGAAAAATCAGCAGTTGCCACACATTTTTTGGGAAAAAACCACAACATAAATCCAGAACCAAAACTACTAAAACATACATCAGGAAAACAAGAACTATCCACATGGGAACAAATCTTCATTTCAAAAAATAGGAACAAAGTATTCAATTTCCACATCCCCCAGAAAGATTTGTTCAGCAAGTTCCTTGAACCGCCACCAGAGGAAACCTGAGACAAAATATCGTCAACTACACCAATGAGAACCAGTCGATGGCCGGCTGAAGATAGAGGCAAAGCCTCTGAAACATGTTCCGGAAAAATTTAAAAGTAAGTGTTGTTTAGTGTCATTAATCGACTCTCTTTTAACTTAATTTATCATAACAACACTGTTTTCAACACTTCCAAGAAAGGAATTACTGATATTTGTTTGGATCAAAATTTTTTCACTTTTAATGGTGAATTTTTTCAACAAACTTCTGACTTAGCAATGGGTAATCCTATTTCACCTTTTCTTGCTGATCTTTTTATGAGCTTTTTCAAAATTCAAGTCACTAAAGCTTTTCCTTTAATTTTTAAAACATGGTATAGATATGTTGATGATATTTTTGCTATTGTTCCTGAAAAACAAATTAATGATGCTTTAAAATTACTAAATTTACAGGATAAAGCTATAAAATTCACACTAGAAACTGTAATTAATGGTTTTTTTTCCTTCGCTAGATTTGAAAATAATAAGAAATAATAACTAATTAGATTTTGGTATTTATAGAAAATCTACTCAAAATGATAATTACATAAAAAATAAAAGTTTTATCCCTTTTCCACATAAATTTGCTGTTTTTATAGTTTGATTTATAGATTAATAAATATACCCCTGAATAAAGAAGAATTTAATAAAAATATAAACATATTATTAATACTGCTTTAATTAATGGTTTTAATAGAGATTTTATACAAAGAAAATTGAAAATTGAAAAATTTAAATATAATAAAAGTATTAATTATATTTCTACTCTTAAAAAAATAAAAGATGATTATAAATTTAAAAAATTTACTTACCATTCTTGGGTTAATAAACATTTTCAAATTTTTTTTTTTTTAAGAAGTTGGTGTAACTTTAGTTCCTCAATATAAATATAGTATTAAAAATTTATTACAATTTTCTAAAAAAGATAAAGTTCCTAATAATAAAAAATCTGGTATTTATCAATTTAATTGCTTAGATTGTGACCAAGTTTATATTGGCAAGATGAAACATAATTTGGAAACCAGAAAGAAAGAACATTTTCGTAATATTAGATATAAACAAATTGATAAATCAGCCGTGGCAGATCATTTTTGGTCATTTAACCATGAAATAAATCCAGAAGTTAAATTATTAAAACAATTAAATGTTCCCATAGATTTAATAGTTTGGGAAAAAATATTTATTTTAAAAAATAAAATTTGCGTAATGAATTTTGACATACTGGCAATTGATTCTGTTTTTAGGTTTGTTTCGTCTTCAGATGTTTGTAATACGTAAATACATAAATATATGGTATCCTTGACAACGAAGTGTGTTGACTGAAGATGTGGGCAAATGTCCATGAAATTAATTTCGCATAAACAAGATAGAAGTATCGTCATCAGCTTCTTAAGATAAGTGAAAATAAATACTAAATATTTTTATTTGTATAATATTTATTATTCCACTGTAACTGGCTTCATTTTCTGTGTAATTTAAACATTTGTTACACAAATACCACAACCACTACATTCCTAACAAGTCCACTCTCAGGATTCTTGGATTCTTGTTAGGTTGACATATTAGAAAAAATCAGGGCTGACATAGGCAAATCACCTATATGAATTTCTGCTTATGAGACGAGAGATGCTGCAGACCGTTTCATTGCTAATCTAATTGTGGGCAAGTTGGACTCTGAAGCTGCTTCAAAACCCTATTCAATTTATTGTAAACCTTTAGAGGCAACAAAAAGTTCAACTATTGCTAGATTTATAAATGACAGACTTAAGTTACTATGGCTACATAGCAAAAAAGAAGAGAAGGTATTATTGTTGTATACAGATGCAGCTCCATACATGTTTAAAGTGGGGAAATTGATTACTGTATTTTATTCAAACTTAGTGTAAGTTATATGTATGACCCATGCAGTACAACGAGTGGCAGACAGTTAGAGGTAATTTCCCAGAAGTAAATACATTGATATCAGCAACAAAAAAGGTTTTCTTGAAATGTCATTACCATGTACAATGCTACAAACAGCAGCTATCTAATGCATCTCTGCCACTGGAGCCCATGATAACAAGGTAAGCAACATGGATTGAAACTGTGACAGTAGGCACTTTGAAGCTGTGAAGTTAGCAGTACAAAACTTTTCTTCTAAACAAGCAGTATCTGTGAGCGAATCCTAGTCAGGATTCAACAGTTCTAAAGTGCTCAGTTCAATTTCATACATCGCAAATCACTTCAGCTGTCTTCCTGACAGTATCAAGAAACTGGAAACTTCCAGTATGTCTCTTTAAGTACCTGTGGGAATAATGGAAAATGCAATTTAGAAGGTGAGTGTTGTGCCAGGTGAAGTGGGTGGTGTAATTTCCATTAAACCGCAATCTGTGCTGAAAAGGAACCCTGGATACTCAAATCTTGTTATATTGCAATTCCTTTCTTGTTAGGGTTGAAAACAGTGTTGTTATGATAAATTAAATTTAAAGGGAGTGGATTAATTACACTAAACAGCACTTGATTTTAAACTTTTCCGGAACATGTTTCAGAGACTTTGCCTCTATCCTCAACCGGCCATCGACTGGTTCTCATTGGTGTAGTTGATGATATTTTGTCATAGGTCTCCTCTGGTGGCGGTTCAAGGAACTTGCTGAACAAATCTTTCTGGGAGATGTCGAAATTGAATACTTCGTTCCTATTTTTTGAAATGAAGATATGTTCCCATGTGGATAGTTTTCCTGATGTATGTTTTAGTAGTTTTGGTTCTGGATTTATGTTGTGGTTTTTTCCCCAAAAATAACTGCTGATTTTTCTAATTGTTTATATTTTATGTTTCTAAAGTTGACCTTTGCTCTTGTTTCTAAATTTCTTTTGGTTTTTCCAATATAAATTTGACTACAGTCACTGCATTCAATTTGATATATACCAGATATTTTGTTAGATGGAATGGCATCTTTGATGTTTGAGCAAATTAGGTTTTTTAAGGAGAAACGGTTGACTGGTGCTAGTTGAATGTTTTGTTTTTTGAAGACTTTTTTGAATTTATCAAAGGGCCCATGGATGGTAAGTGAATTTTTTGAAAATCATATTAGTTTCTGTAGCTGAGAGGGTTGCGGTTTCCTTTATTAGCTTCTTCTTTTTTGCTAAGTTCACTTTTTTGTCCACTAATGATTTGGGAAAGTCATTTTTGTGTGCTAATTCAATAATTTTGTTGTATTCTGTTTTGTATTCTTCTGCTGTGAAAGAGATGTTGACCAGTCTGTGTGCTAAACTATTGAAGATTGCCTGTTTGTGGGATCTTGGGTTGAAGCCATTAGCTTTTATGTAGTTGTCTGTCTGTGTTGGTTTTCTGTAAATGCCAAAGTTTATTCTGTTTTTATTCCTCATTATTTTTAGATCCAAAAATGGTAAATGCTCATCTTTTTCTATTTCTACAGTGAACTTGATACTTTTTTCTTGGATATTTAAAAGTTTTAGTGCATCACTGATGTGTTTTTTTGGTACTATTGCAAAGATGTCATCTACATATCGTTGCCAGAGTTTGAACATCCAAGGGAAACCTTTGTTGATCCTTATTTCTAATGCACTCATGTACAGATCGGCCAGGAAGGGTGATAGAGGGTTGCCCATTGCTAACCCTGAAGTTTGGTGGAAATATTTTGTTTGAAACTGGAAGAAATTTTGTTCTATGCATGATTTGGTTAGTTCGATGTAGTCTGAAATTTCAGGTGATGCCATTCCAATTGATTTGAGCCATTTTTCTATCAACGGTGGGAGTTGATTAACTGGTATGCTGGGAAACAGTGATTTAACATCAAACGAGACTAGTGTGTCCTCTTCTTTTAGTTCAATATCTTTAATGTGTTCTATAAGTTCATAGGTGTTTTTGATGCTTAGGCTGTCAAATTTTGGAAATGAGTTGAATTTATTAAATTTTAGATGAGTCGCATTTTTTACACATCTGCTTCACTTTCGTACCTTTTTATTTTGTAAATTGAATATTTTTTAAATAGCTAATAAAAAAATATATAATTATAGTTTTTTGTTCTGTAGTTGTTAAAATTTTACTATTAATGATGGTTTTTTGTACATCTTTTATGCATCGGTTGAGTGGATTAGAATCTATTTCCTGGAATTCTTTTTGTTGTAGTAACTCTAACATTTTTTCTTTGTATGTAGCTGTATCTAAGATTACTATTTTGTTCCCTTTATCAGCCCTTGAGAAGATTACATCCTTTTTCCTTAAAGATTTAATTATCTGAATTTGTTTCAAATGTTTTATTGGCTTTTTATTTATTAAGTTTTCCAATATAGGAGCTGATTTTTTTCTAATTATATTTTTGTCCATGGTTTCCAAGCCTTCTACTGCTAATTCTATGTCTGCAATGAATTCATCCGGGTTGCTGGAGTATGTTATACATGTTTTTAGGCCTTGGTTAAGTACATCTTTTTCTTTGAGTTGAATTTGTTTGTTAGCCACGTTGCAAGTTTGTATGTTGGTGAATTTATACTGCTAACTATAGGTCTCATTGTTATGGATGGTTTGTGTATTTTGGGTAAGCCATAAAGTCTAGGTAAGTTTGGGTTATCCAGTTTAACTGCATATTTGTTTGGTATTATGCTTGATTTTGCTATTGTTTTTTCAAATGACTGTATGCAAGTTTTTAGAGGATTTTTGTAAATGATTTCATATTCATTGTCAGTTAGCATTTTTTCCATTTTTTCAATATAATCTGATTTTTCCATTATGACAATCTTGTTGCCTTTGTCTGTCTTTGTGTAAATAACGTTTTTCTGGTTCAAAGAATGGATAGTATTATGTTTCCTCTTCTGAAAGGATCTGATCTTTATTTCCTCCAAAATACTTTCACAATGGCTTTTTACTGAAGTTTGTATGGATACTGGTAGAATTTGTGTCGGCATTTGAAAAAACAATAGCAAAATCAAGCATAATACCAAACAAATATTCAGTTAAACCGGATAACCCAACCTTACCTAGACTTTGTGGCTTACCCAAAATACACAAACCATCCATAACAATGAGACCTATAGTTAGCAGTATAAATTCACCAACATACAAACTTGCAAAGTGGCTAGCAAACAAATTCAACTCATTTCCAAAATTTGACAGCCTAAGCATCAAAAACACCAATGAACTTATAGAACACATTAAGGATACTGAACTAAAAGAAGAGGACACACTGGTCTCGTTTGATGTTAAATCACTGTTTCCCAGCTAACCAGTTAATCAACTCCCACCGTTGATAGAAAAATGGCTCAAATCAATTGGAATGGCATCACCTGAAATTTCAGACTACATCGAACTAACCAAATTATGCATAGAACAAAATTTCTTCCAGTTTCAAACAAAATAATTCCACCAAACTTCAGGGTTAGCAATGGGCAACCCTCTATCACCCTTCCTGGCCGATCTGTACATGAGTGCATTAGAAATAAGGATCAACAAAGGTTTCCCTTGGATGTTCAAACTCTGGCAACGATATGTAGATGACATCTTTGCAATAGTACCAAAAAAACACATCAGTGATGCACTAAACTTTTAAATATCCAAGAAAAAAGCATCAAGTTCACTGTAGAAATAGAAAAAATGAGCATTTACCATTTTTGGATCTAAAAATAATGAGGAATAAAAACAACTAAACTTTGGCATTTACAGAAAACCAACGCAGACAGACAACTACATAAAAGCTAATGGCTTCAACCCAAGATCCCACAAACAGGCAATCTTCAATAGTTTAGCACACAGACTGGTAAACATACCTCTCACAGCAGAAGAATACAAAACAGAATACAACAAAATAATTGAAATAGCACAAAAAATAACTTTCCCAAATCATTAGTGGACAAAAAAGTGAACTTAGCAAAAAAGAAGAAGCTACTAAAGGAAACCACAACCCTCTCAGCTACAGAAACTAATATGATTTTCAGAAAATTCATTACCATCCATGGGCCTATGATAAATTCAAAATAGTCTTCATTAAACAAAACATTCAACTAGCACAGTCAATCATTTCTCCTTAAAAAACCTAATTTGCTCAAACATCAAAGATGCCATTCCATCTAACAAAAAATCTGGTATATATCAAATTGAATGCAATGACTCTAGTCAAATTTATATTGGAACAACCAAAAGATATTTAGAAACAAGAGCAAAGGAACACTTTAGAAACATAAAATATAAACAATTAGAAAAATCAGCAGTTGCCACACATTTTTGGGAAAAAAACCACAACATAAATCCAGAACCAAAACTACTAAAACATACATCAGGAAAACAAGAACTATCCACATGGGAACAAATCTTCATTTCAAAAAATAGGAACAAAGTATTCAATTTCCACATCCCCCAGAAAGATTTGTTCAGCAAGTTCCTTGAACCGCCACCAGAGGAGACCTGTGACAAAATATCGTCAACTACACCAATGAGAACCAGTCGAGGGCCGGCTGATGATAGAGGCAAAGCCTCAGAAACATGTTCCGGAATATTTTAAAAGTAAGTGTTGTTTAGTGTCATTAATCGACTCTCTTTATAGTTAATGCCACCTTTTTTTATGAGCACATATACAGGAAGAGAATATTTAGTTACATAAAATCTGGAGCCTAATAAGAACTAAAAACCCAATGAAAGTTAATCTGTCAGATTGGCACTCTCATTGACCCAGAGTAGTAATGAATGTCCAAAAAGACATTCAAATTCTATTTAGTGTATGTCTTTTGGAATAAGCTTCATGTTACTTAAACATGTCGCTTTGTGCCACTGAAGATGGTGAAGATTATATGAATCAAAAAACAGAAGCAGCATATTGGCTTACTCTAAACATGTATACAAGGTGAACCATCTAAAACTTGCCCTGCCAATATTTCCAAAATGGAAAGTGTTATTGATGTGCAGTTTTCACAGCATTGTTTGGTAGTTAGTGGCTTGTAGTTTTAACCTATAAATAGATTTTAATAACACTTCAAAGGTGTATTTTGGAAAAAAAAAATAAATAAAAGCATACACTTTTGTTAAATGGAACAATGCCTAATTACATGAAAAAATCAAAAGATACGATCATTTAAAATATTAATGGTGTTTTCTGCAGGATTCTAGTGCCTGTAGTTCACGAGATATCTTACTTTGAAACTTTTACACACCAACAATTTTGTGTATTCCATAACCGGGTTAGTCTCTAGATACAATGTTGTTATTGTTTGTTTAACGTGTTTGTGGTTCATTTATGCATTGCAACGTTCTAGTCAGTTAGTGATAGTTCAAGTAGTAGGTTTTGGATGATGATGGAATTTACTAATGCAGAAAAAGCCGACATGCTCATGGTGTACGGAGTGTACTATCCTCCACAGGAGAGTAAATCTCCGAGGTCTGAGACGCAGGGTTTGGCGAAGGTTCCCACATCCTCCCTGGATAGATTTATGATATCCCATGTCAATACAGTTACAGACCACTCAAAAACATTCTGACGGCTTCTACTTTTGTGAATTAATCTTCTCAGTTTTAGTGTACAGAGTGAATAGGGTGCATGTTATTTTAACGGTCCTGCTTCTTGTGCAGCAGGCATTCTCTGCTACACATATTCACTGTCCTTGTCCCTCTGAGTAAGACAGCACATTCCTTTCATGGACCTTCTTTGTGTTGCTGGACAGTAGGAAGAATGCAGTTCGTTCTTGTATGGTGTATACGGAAAGATATCCCGATAGAGGTCAACCATCTCGGCAGTTATACTTACCAACCTCTTCAACCAGCTTGAAAGTGGTAGTGTAACATCAAGAAAACATAAAGAAATAAACAGGTGACTGGAGATGCAGGAGAAATAATTAATATTTTGGTTACAGTTACAGTAGATCCGTAAATTAGTTCCCGCACAATTGCACATAGAAGTAGGATGGGTCAGGGAAGTGTACTTTGCATTCTCCATAGACATAGGTTCCATTCCTAACACTAGGCCACGCCGTGGCTCAGTGGTTAGACCACTTGGCTCTCACCAAGGTGGCCCGGGTTCGATCCCAAGCGACCGTTGGGGCGGGTTTTCTCCGGGAACTCCGGTTTCCCCCGCCATCTCATTCCACCGGTGCTCCATCTTCATCTCATGCATCAACAGTGTCATCACCTGCGGTGCCATATGTAGTAAAAGCGGGCGTTAAACACTACACACACATTCCTATCACTATTCTCTCTCCCTCAAGTGCTGCATGAAAACGATTTTGAGAATCGTGTTAACTTTTATACATAGGCATTAAGACATGATACTCCAGATTCATCAAGTATTTTGTTTAGTGATGCAGCAACATTTACTAATCATGGCTAGGTAAACGGCAGGAAAATGCACTATTGGTTTGTTGACAATCCCCGTTGGTTTTGTCAGGTGGAACGTCAGCATCCGTGGAGTTTAACATGTAGTGTGAGATAGTGAACCATCAGTTCATAGGCCCTTTTTTCATAGAAGGAGCACTAACTCGCACAGGTATCTCAGCCTCCTAACAGACCACCTTCCACAGATACTAGAAGACATTCCTCTGCAGACTAGGAGGAACCTGTGGCTCCAGTATGATAGCTATCCAGATCATAGTGCACGAATTACTACAGCTGGACTTCACAGATTATTTCCAAATCGATGGATTGGACAAAGCAAACCTGTACCTTGGCCGGCCCATTCACCGAATTTGACTCTGTTAGACTTTTGTCTATGGGGAGAACTGAAAGACACTGTCAACAAGGAGATACCAACTACACCTGTTTGCTCTGAAATTTCCGCTGAAATGCTAGAAAGTGTGCAGCAGTCTTACCACAGGAGACCGGAAACTTGTATTGAAGCTGCAGGAGGTCATTTTGAACACAAGCTTTGAAGGTCAAATTTCTCTTTACTTGTCAGGATCTACAGAGGCATGCACTTATCTTTTGTTTTTCTTTAGTTTGCACTACCAGAAGCAGTATAAGTATCGGTTTGTAAAAGTTTCAAAATAAGATATCTCCTGAAATACTGGCACTAGAATCCTAAGGAAAACACCATTCACATTCTAATTTACAGTACTTTTTGATTTTTATGTAATTAAGCATTATTCAATTTAAAAAGTGTATGTTTTCTCAAAAAAAATACACCTAAGCGTTATTAAAATCTACTTATAGTCTAAAACTAATAGCCCCTAATCACCAAACAATGCTGTGAAAAACACAATTCAAATGCACATTCCATTTTGGAAATATTGGCGATGCAAGTTTAAGGTGATTCATTCTTTATAATAAAAACACGTCTAATATACAAAATTAAGACTATAACACTGCAATAAACCAGAGTGCTTCTATACAGCAGAAACATTAATTTTGAACAGAAAAGCAGATATTGAAAATATAGAAAAAGAATGTAAAATTATTAGAAAAAATTTTAAATCCATAAATGAGGCTTACAAGTAAAAAATAAATATAAAAAAAAACTATCAATGTCCATAGTGATATTAGGAAACGAAGGTGAAACTTTATGTACATATTAAACAATTAACTTCAAATAGGCTCACAAAACAAATTAGAATTTTATGAAAATAGAAGTAAAGCAAAAGTAGACAATATGAAATGGATTGGTGAAGTAAAAACTGATTTTAAATTGTCAGGAATCACTCACATCCTAGACCGGGATGTCTTTTGAATGAAGGTGCATAAGTGGCAAGTTGACCAAGAAGACAAATCGAAGAAAAAGACTGGTACAATATGTACAGACAAGAGAAAGAAAGCCCACATTCAAAGAATGAGAGAACTTCAGATTCATAGAAGAGCTAAGAAGTGAAAACAAAAGAAATAATAATAATAATAATAATAATAATAATAATAATAATAATAATAATAATAATAATAATAATAATAATAATAATAATAATAATAATAATAATAATAATAATAATAATAATAACAACAACAACAACAACAACAACAACAACAACAACAGCAACAACAACAACAACAACAATAACAACAATAACAACAATAATAATAATAATAATAATAATAATAATAATAATAATAATAATAATAATAATAATAATAATAATAATAATAATAATAATAATAATAATAATAATAATAATAATAATAATAATAATAATAATAATAATAATAATAATAATAATAATAATAATAATAATAATAATAATAATAATAATAATAATAATAATAATAATAATAATAATAATAATAATAATAATAATAATAATAATAATAATAATAATAATAATAATAATAATAATAATAATAATAATAATAATAATAATAATAATAATAATAATAATAATAATAATAATAATAATAATTTCCGAGTAACTTATTTATAAATTAGAAATATTCACGGTGGAACATTCATGATTCTCACTGTTCATATTTTAAACATCCCGGTAAATGGCGCCATTTCCCGCTGACGGAATTTACGCTCTCTGTGAACAAAATAAGAATCAGCATAACCACAAGGAGAAATTTAAACGGAAGCTGAAATACACATGGTCTAATGCAAAAAACTGATACCAGAGGTCGTTCGTGTTAGGATTTGTGTACATGGCGAAAATGTCAAGTTGTTTACGTATGATATCATTTAGGGCAGGGCACTGTATAACTAACGTGATGTTAGATTAGTAGCGGATGATTGTGTTAAATTTGGTTATCGGATTCTGTACATTTGTTATATTTATTTATCCGTCATAATAACATGGGTAAGCTTGTTGGCAATACAGCAACTGTTGAAAAATCTGTTTGATAGCATGCATGAACTTGGAAATTCCTGCTTATCACACCTTTTGACATCTGAAGTATCAAAAGTGTGAAGGAGTGGCACTGTCAGGTCATCGTGAAAATATGTCTCTTTCAGTCGAAGCTGTGGTGGAGTTTGACTATGTAGCCCAAGAATCAGATGAACTGACTTTGCATAAAGGAGATATAATAACGAATATAAAAACGCAGCCAGGAGGATGGTGGGAAGGCACTCTAGGAAGCAAAAGAGGCATGTTTCCGGATAATTTCGTAAAGGTAAGACCTAAAAAATACCATAAATACCCAACATTGAGGTTAATTTTTGTGACAGCCCAAATCCATGTTGTCACTTGGCAGTGTAATCATGAATATAAATTAGTGTTACTTTCTCAGCCATAAGATATAAGGAAGTCTTATGCTCAGTTTATTATTATTTATGCTTGCAGTGCTCCTAACACCTTTATAAAGTCATGAGAGAAATTATTTCAATTTACTAATCTATATTAAAGGGGTGTAAAATACCAGATGCAGGACTATGTCTTGTATAGCTACTTTTGGGCTTTGCTATTTTAACCGAATTCCATGTATTGTTGTGGGAATATTCCTGATCAAAAAGGTTGTATTTAAGCTAAGGTTTCACTTGGATAATTATTAAGACAGTTTGTCTTTTTCAGAACTCACATATTGCGTTACTATTATTTTTGGAAGTGAAAGGTACCTATATAAATCTGCAAATACATCACAGTTAATTTGGAGCAAGAAAGTGGAATTGTTTCCATATTTGTGATTTATGAGATGGCATTTTGATGGACTTTATAAATTGTCATAGATCTAGAGAACTTATTACTGTTCTTTCAAAGTACTATTATATTTCTTGTTTTAAGTCATCAGTCTTATACTGTCTTTTAGCAACTTGTCTGTGTAGTGCCAAATCTGTAATTTTTTCTCCAGGTATTATTTCTCATATATGTAGCTGTCAGAGTGATTCAATGAAATCTAATTTTTGAAGGATAGTCATCAATTTCACTACTGATGTATAAAATCATAATTCTCTTATCTTTGTCTTGGTCTAGCTTCTTTTATATCTTCCAACTAGGAATGCATACTCTCCTTCCTGTCTGCAATTAGAATAGAGGAAACAAGGATATGCAGATGATAAATGATCTTCATAACCTTGTAAAGACATTTGGATATTTGCATCAAATAACATAGATTTGCGACTACTACACAGTAAGAAGGATGGAAAGGGGTTAACACCAACTCAAAATAAGGGATTATGTTTTTGTGGTGCCTTCCCCTGTAGCATAGGCGGTAGTGTGTCTGCCTCATGTTCAAGAGGTCCCGAGTTTGAATCTCAGTAAAGTTAAGGTTTTTTCCAGAGTTTTCGTTATCCTAAATGCTAATTCTAAGCTCTATGGACCCTAAGCTCATAATTCTAGCTAACATAATTCCTGAATGACAAATTTGCATTTCTGGTTACAAAATGAGAATTGGAAACCATTGACATAGAACAAATGGAGTTGGATCCTTCCTTTCAAGCTTTATCAGACGGTGATAATAAATACCTGTATGAAATAAATAAATACATCCATTCAAATTTTGATACAATTTATAATTCACAAATGCAACATAATCATGGAACGAGAAATAAAAATAATCTAAAACCACCCATGCACAGATTAGCACTGTATGAAAAAAGCCCACAATATGCAGGAATAAAAATATATAATAAATTACCTGTAAGAATCCGTGAAATGAAAAACCTCAAATGCTTTAACAAAGCAATAAATAACCTACTAATGGACAAAGCCTACTACTCGATTATTGAATATATGGATGATAAAATTGAATTATAATGAAATTTTTTGTCATTTTGTAATTCTAATATTCTGACAATATTATTCCAAGGGCATGTCATAATTATAACAATATTTGTATATAGTTGTATTGATATTATTAGTAATTATATTATTTGTATTATTAGTATTTATATTATTAGTGTTATTGTTATTTTGTGTAATTATTATTATTATTATTTTAAATTTTCTACTGTTGACGAGTCACCTGTTTACTGAGTTTTTACTCACTATCTGTAAGCGTATGTGACAATAAAGCATCTTATCTTATGATCCGAATGCATGTCCAGGCAACACTTTCATGTCAATCTCATTGATTCAAACTTCTTGTAGACGTGAAATTCAGTAATAGGTTTGTTTCTTATTCCCAGACCTTGTATGTGGAGTCATCTTGGATGATGCGGTTGTTATTGCTAGCTTTATGTACCCAAGATTACTGATTAGATTTTGGAAAAGGACAAACATAAGAGTTTCCTTTTCTTGTTAACATAGCCATTATGATGTACTATCATCTGCTCTCTTTTGAGTGCCAACTAATCATTCCAAATGGCAAGTCCAATGCTTAAGTTATATGAGAAATCTTTCTATTTTGTGGTAGCATTATTCAGATTGCATGCCAACCATTTGTTCATGTGCAACACCAAAATGTCCAGTCCTGTTTCAAATAATATATAAGAATTTGATGAACATGTCAAAAATTTGTATTACATTTGGAAAAATTACTTAATGAGCAATTTTTGTTTGAGGAAAAGGGCATTAAATGCATAACATAAATCAAGTAAATTGGCACATTTCCTTTCATGGAAGTGTTGAAAACAGTGTTGTTATGATACTACACCAATGAGAACCAGTCGATGGCCGGTTGAGGATAGAGGCAAAGTCTCTGAAACATGTTCTGGAAAAATTTAAAAGTAAGTGTTGTTTAGTGTCATTAATCGACTCCCTTTAAATTTAAATTGGCACATATTTAATGAAATTTGAAACAAAATGCTCCATTATTGGCTATCACTCTAAAATAGGATGTACCAAACATCACAAAGAAACAGCTGATAATGTTGCTTTTTTCTGCCATTTAACTGCACTGTCTGGGGGTTTTTCATTTAGAATACATTGCTACATCGATAATGGTGTTAGCTTGTGTACAGTTAGATGTCTTTGGATTTCTTGCATGGGAAACAGAATCATATTCTGTGCTCCATCCTTCAGTTCAAAGTATTTTATTTTTAAATTAGACTATAAATGCAACGGATTGCTTGTTCCATGATTTTATGATGTAAATACAAGTAAAACATAGATATTTTGATTTAGTGTGATACATTTTTCATAAGAGTATAATAATCCCATAAATTAATTATAGGAACTTGCACAATGGTAACAATTAAGTAACATTGCCAGTGAACTTAAAATGAAACATAATAATTGCATTTATGGTAGTCGTAAAATTGAATGGCGGCTAAACGTTGACCACTAGCAGCGAAGCACTATGTAGCCATATGTTTAAGGGTGGCGAGAAGCTATATGCAGTAACAAGATCAAACGAAAATACTTTATAGGGTATTACTGTAGCTGTCAAGTAAACATTAATATCCATTTGACTGGATGTTGTGTTGACCAGCACCTCCTGCCAACCACCATTAAATTTTGCATCTGCCATAATTTTAAGTTTATTGCAGTGTTACTAACTATGATTTTTACGGAAAAAATTGTTGTGTGATCTGCTGGACAATTATGAAATTAAACTTTTTATGTTTTTCATTTTACAGCAAATAAACCCTTGTATTGTTTTAATTTAGTGTCCTTTAATTGGCAAGGGCATATCAGTGAATGAATAAAATTGATAAATAATCCTCAAATGAGTAGGGTGTATAGAACTTAAGTTAGCAAGCATACATTTTCTCAGAATAATGGAAAACTGCCAAAAGAAAAACTTATCTAGTTAGCTCGCACCACTACAATTTGAACTCGTGATCTCTTGAATATAAACCATAGAGGAGATATGCACATTTTCTTGACATTAGTGCAAGATACTAATGTTTACAAACATTAAACGTATTAAACATTTAAAAAATAACACAAATGTGTATTCTTTTCTTTTCTCCTCCCACTACTCCTTAATTACCCCAATTCATCCTAAACTGCTCCTGAAATATTTGGTTACTTTTCCTGCTTAGTATCTTTCAGTGTAAAAATGAGATTGGTGAAACATTTCAAAATTTGAAAACGAGTATCCATATTTCAAAAGCCTTGACTTTCATCTTCTTCTTGCTTTATATGGATGTATTTTCCATTGGTGGTGAATGGATGAATATTCTTAAAAGGATGTTACCAGTTGGTATTTCGAAGTTGAGAATTTTGTCGTTGTAGCAGAGATGCATAATTTACCATGTTGCTAGTTATACCTGTGGTATGTTGGATTAGTTGTAAATTTTCTACATTCTTTCACACCTTTTCAACCATTGCATGGCATTTTTACTATCAAGGTAACTAGCATTACCCCTAGCAGGATACACAGTACTCAAAATCACAGGAAACAAACACGAGTCAGCCTCTTGTGTGTAACTAATTGAGTCATTAGGATGTGCCAGCTGCCCCATGTGAGAGATAAAGTGCATCCTTATGCCCACTATAGAACCAAGAAAATGCATTGAGCATGTCTTCATTTGCATATGAAGTTCTGAGCAAGATCTGTGAGAGCTGGAGCAAAAGAAATTACTTGCCATTAGGTTATGCAACTGCAGAGATTTATTGAAGATTTTTAATGGCATAGATTTTAATTAAAACTTTGCTAGGAGTATAATTATACAATGAGCCTTAGAGGGTTTAGTATGGGCATAAGAGAAAAAATAATTAATTTTTTCTGCACCTAGAATATCATTCATTTCTCATGTCTGTAACCGTGTTCTGAAACATTGATAATTTATCATGTTTTTGTTCAGTTATCTTCTTCAGTAGCCTTATGAGTCAATAGTTACTCATCTGTGTTTCTAGTAGTGGGATATATTTATGATCAGAATTATCCGACATTCAGGATTTTGTGATATTCACACCATTTGTTCACATTCCAGGCATTTCTTTTCCAGAATGGATTGAACCATGAGAAATCAATGTCCATCTGTAGTGGATACTGATAAAAAACTACGCTGGAAAGTTTATTTTTCCATTTGAATAGATTTTATAGGGAAGTATAAATTGTATCAAAGATTGTGAAATAATTTCTGATATGTTTATAGAAAGAAAGGAATTTACATCTTGGAGTATAGATATGAGCCCTTTCAGCATCTGGATTCAGCGTATATGCTTTGGCTTTTGTGAATGAATTTTCTTTCTTTTTAAAATCTCCAAATAGATCAAAAGAATAGGGAGGTTTCCAAAGATCCCCATCTGATCTATCTTGGCCAGCAAGTAGTAACGATTAACTTTGATGGTAGGATAGCAAAATTTAGGATAAGCATGGGATTACTTGATGTTTCAATAGGATCACCTTTAAAACAAAATCATGGATTTGCCTTTCTTAGTACTGTGAATTTCACAAGATAACATGAAACAGCCCTAAATCTGTATTTAAAGCTCTGACCTTGGAATTCCTATTTTAAACTGCTTGCGGAAATTCATCATAAAGGGTGCAGGTGTTTGGTTGCCTTCTTAATTGCATGTTCAGATATTTTGGAGCTGTAAGTTATAATTGTACTTCCGGCATTGGGCTGATCACTCATCCTGGAATCTCTCTGATCAGGAAACCTCTGATTCTCAACCCATTGTCTACAGACCTCAAGGTTGCATGGTTCAGCAGGTTGTATGTTCCACTTAAGAAAATACAGAAATTCATTCACTCGTTCGTTCATTCATTCAAGTTTAACTGTAGATATAGAATGTCTTTCAAAGACAATCTGTGATAAAAACAATACTTAATATTGTGATGTTTAAAAGTAGGGAAGAACTAACATTCTAGTCATAAGGTGCTACTGTGGGGTAGGAAGTAATGTAAATACACTATGTAATCTGCCTATCATTATAATATAAGTAAAAGTAAAAAAATAAATTTGAATATAACAATTAAATAAGAACTGTCTGGACTTGAAGTACAGGGTAGTGTGTCTACCTCACATTTAAGAGGTCTCGAAGTTCAAATCTCGATAAAAGTGATTTATCTGGATAAGTTTTTTTCTGGAGGTTTCACTTATCCTGAAAGATGAAAGGGTGACTAAATTCTAGGGAGCCTGACCTCATAAGCAGCATCTCACACATTTCATTTGTCTTTCGTCATTGGATGACATTAATTAATAAAAATTAAAGAATAAAAAAGAAGGGGAATAGAATTACAAGCAGACAGATAAAACCAATAAAATAAGCAGCTAGATGAATGCACCATTTAAAATTCATCGGTGGTTTGCATATTTAACTGAAAGATGAAGTGAAAAAAAATGTATAACTTAATAAAAAAAGTACCATATTGCCATATTTGCCCTCAGAAGTTCCGGATTGATGATCTTTTCTTTCTTAATTTAAATAAAATTCAAAACAAGCTGATATGCGACTAAGGAAGGAATGACTTACATTGACAACAGGAAGAACCCAAATGTATTTGACCATGCAGTGAAAAACAACATAAAAATGAAAGTATTATCCTGTACAAAGAACAGTAGCTCTTACATTGTTTTCATACTTTAAACTAAATATATTATTCTTATTCTTTTTTAGGTTGTGACAGATGGAGATGCTACTAAAGCATCAAATGACATTCTGAGACCTGGTAAGCAACAACGGTATTTGAGTAGTTTTAATAATATTGTCATATTTTTCTTTACTGATTACTTTTAGCAGTTATTTGGAAGCACAATTGCTTTATGTTTTAATTTTTATTTTAAATTATCTTTATTCTCCTAGAACCAGTATGAGCTCTTATAGAGTACTTAATTAAGCGTGTTTATAAGGAAGTAATTAAAAATAAAAACTAGACTAATATAAAACTTATTCTTCAAATATAATGATAGCAGTATCAACTTTGTTATTTTATTACATTTGGAATGAATTGAATGTAGTTTACTACAGGAAGAAGCACTATAGCAGTGAAGTTATTTGTGTGCAATGAGTTGAAATGTTAAAGACTTCACTTAGATACTTAATCTATATCATGTAAGTGTCTGAATAAATATATTTTTATACATTGTATATAGCATTATTTGAAGATGAGTGCTGCTTTATGAAAAGATTAATAAACTCTGAGTTTATCTATGAAGTATAAGTAGCAACACAAAATCTTTTAAGCACTTGTACATTGGATTACATTAATGGTTTACCATAAAAAAGCTAACTACATATATATGTCAGTTCCTGTTATTTCATTGGCAGCTTTGTAATCATTAATGTTATTATCAGCCATTATCTGGCCTGCAGCTACCTGGCCATAAAGAGAGCAAGTCTTATCTGTGAGTCATCTTTGTACTGTAAGCTTGGAAGTTGTGTAAGCTTTACTTCCTGTTACCAGATGTAGCTCAGAGCAATATGTTCATTAGACTTGTATAGAAATAAACGAATTCACTACTTTCAGAAGGAACATTTGTCAAAGAATGAATATCTGACATTTTTTTCTCCCTAAAGGCTTATTTTGATTTCTAAGTATATAAAAACATGTGTAAGTCTTTTGACAAAATATGTAGGGAATATTTTTAGGCCTTAGTCATATTTTATTCATTTGAGATATTGATCATATTATTTAATTCCTATAGAAAGCTAAAAACAAGAGAAACTTCTTTTTTATAGGAATTTTGAAGCTAAATTTTGTGCCAAAACTGCACAAACTGCCCTCCAAAGTTTTTCATTTTGCAAGGCAAATGCTTTCACTCATTTAGTTCGCTGGCGGATAGGCCAGCGAAAGGAAAGAACTAAGAAAAAAAAAAAAAAGACTTTTAGTGGCAAAAATATACAAGTTGAGATTTCAAAATTGTTGTAGCATTTTATTTTCACTAGTAACTCCTCCTTCTAACTTTTTGAGTCATTAGTTTTTTGCCTTGTTCAAATATACTCTCTCTTATATCCTTAACAAGTTTTAACATTACATACTGTTCATCATTGTACTCTTTTATTTACTTCATTTCAGGGTTCGTAGTTATAACTTTTACCAAAATTTTAAGTGAAAGCTTCCAAGCACATGACATTTGAAGTTATTTTTTGTGATGTGTAAAGTGCATTACAGTAACAAAAATGAAAATTCCATTCCATGATATTAATATGATGCTTTTTCATTTCAAAATAGTTGAAGAATGTTTGGGTATGTAAGATATCAAAATATACAATCCAGTGGACTTAAAAACATGAATCAGGCTAAAAACTTCATTGTTAGCTGAAACTTTCATCATGAATTCCTTGCTGTATTAGTACCCTTACTGGCATTTATGTACTTTAAATCTTTGTACGTTGCCTTTGAAGTATATCACCCATGTTTGAGATAACCTTGAAAGTTTAATACAGATCACCTAATTCTAAGGTCAATGACTTTTATAAAAATATTGACAAGCTCATAGCAAAGCTATCAAATGAAGTAGACAAAATTGTTATATTAGGTGATATCAATATAAACTCATGTAATGATTCCCGGGATTACAGGCTATTTAATGATATCCTTGATAGCTATAATCTTGATAATGCAATAAACTGTCCGACTAGAATCACGAGGACGTCTGCAACTGCAATAGACTACATACTAACATAACACCTACACAGTATTCTGTTTTTGTTAACGATTTTTCAACTCTGATCACTGTGCAGAAATTATTGACATATTTAACTGTAATTGTGAACTAAAGAAAGCAGCATGCACACAGAAACGATTACTTCACGACCTAAATTTAGCAAGGTTGCAAGAAATTTTAAAAGCAGAAAAGTGGGAATCTGTATATACTACGAATGATATAAATTGCAAATGGGATATGTTCTTAAAAACAGGCTAAGGCATTTTAATACAGCATGTCCATTAAAAACAAAGCGATTTGGTAATAAAGCAAAACATAAAGTACCATTGACTTATGAAATAAGAAATTTAAGACAGAGAATGAAATCAATGTACGAATTTTACCATGCGACTAAATTAGAAATATATAATAACTGCTACAAAACACTAAAAAAAGAATATGGCAAGGCACTCGCTTTGCAATTATCCCAGGTTTATAGCATTTCTATTAGTTAATCTAAAAATAAAACAGCAGCAGCTTGGAATATTATACATAATTATAGGCAAACAACGAAAGAGGATAAAAATATAACCTTAGAAATAAATGGGCAAAAGATACTAAACCCGAATGATTTTTGCAATAGTCTTAACCAGTACTTTACAAATGGAATCAACAAATCTCAAAAACTCCCTATCAACTATCAACCTAAAAATACTATTGAACAGTCAATCTACCTCATGCCTACAAATAATACTGAAATTAGTAAAATAATCAGTGAACTAAAACAACAAAACTCTTGTGGCTGGGATGGTATCTCCTCTAGAGCATTAAAATACTGTAAAAATGAACTTATAGATATAATTGTATATTTGATTAATTTCTCAATAGGACACAATACTTTCCCAGAGTGCCTAAAAATTAGTACTATAATACCAATTTACAAAAAAGGGGACAGATGCCATATTGCTAACTACAGACCAATAACTCTTACCTCTTTATTCAGTAAAGTATTTGAAAAGGTTTTAAATACAAGACTAGTTAACTTCTTAGATAAACATGACATATTAGTCAAAACGCAGCATGACTTTAGAAAGAATTTCTCTACGACTACGGCTATCATAGATCTTGTACAAGAGATCTATTCACAATTAGATAAAGGTAATCAAACATTAGGACTGTTCTTAGATCTCTCTAAAGCATTCAATAGTGTAGCGTTAAATTTATTATTGGACAAACTAGAAGGTTATGGAATTAGAGGCAAAATGCATTACATACTAAAATCCTATTTAACAAATCGCAAACAATGCACAATAATTACCTGTAATAACAATGGGTCAATTAGACGTTATATGTCATGATATAGTTAAATATGGTGTGCCATATTATGGCGTTTCTATTATGTATAAATGTATATGTATAAATGACTTATCTTGCTATGAAAACTGCAAAAATGTATCCCATGCTGATGATACTACTTTACTCTACTGGCACAAAACCATGAGTCTCTTGGAGAATTCTATTATAGATACTATTAATGACCTACTTAAATATCTGAAACATAATAACTTAAAAGTGAATATAGATAAAACAAAATTATTGCATTTTCAGTATGGAAGATTGAATTCAGAAAGACCTTTGGTGGTAAAAATAGGGAACAGTAACATTGAACTAGTACAAAAAATTAATTTCCTAGGTATAATTTTAGACAAAAGCCTCTCATTTAATCCACACATAGACTATGTGTGTAAAAGAGTAAGTACAGATTTATATCTATTGAGGAGCCTCTCAAAATATTTAGATACGACTACATTGAAAATGACATATTTTGGTGTAATATATCCTTACTTACAATATGGCATTGAAGTATGGGGAAGCACTAGTGTACATAATTTAAATAGATTGTTGGTATTACAGAAGAAATGTATAAGAGCAGTGTATGGTTTAGGGTATAAAACTTCATGTCGTAATACTTTTGTAGAAAATAAGATATTTACTATCTCATTATATGTATATAAGGTTATACTATATATTACTAATAAGAATTTGCATATTACACATTGTAACAAACAAGATTATGACCACAACACACGTGGAAAAAACAACATATATCAGACCAGCATAAATAAGAGCACAGCTGAACACGACCCACTCTTGAGTGGTGCAAAGTTACACAATAGATTACCAAGTACCTTAAAAGGAAAACATGGTGACAATTTCAAAAGGGAGCTAAAAAGGTGTCTTCTAGATAAATGTTTATATAGAATAGATGAATTGTAAATAATATTGAAAATAGTAGCATTTAAAATTACAAAACCATATTGTATTTTTCGAAACTTATTGTGACTATACTTGTAATTGTCTATTCATGTAATTATTCTTAACTGGACGATGCCTGAAACATACTTGTACCATGTCTATAGGCTAAATAAATATTATATTATTATTATTAATTATTATTATTATTTTTGTTATGTTTTGCTAGAGTAAGATTTCTAGAGAGTATACATCTATAAATATCAGAGTCATGTGAATTTATGTGTAAGTACCTCTTTGGTATCTGAATGTACATTTTGCACATTCCATTTTTGAAAACTGATATTCTTTGCCTAATATTGTGCTACAAAAATAAAGTAAATTTACTTCATATTAGTTAACCTGCATTATGAGATTTTACTTTTGTCATTCATTGTTATTTTCAGGTAGTAAAAGAAGGTGTAAAGTTTTATTCAGCTACCAACCAGCAAATGAGGATGAGCTAAGGTTGGAAGTAGATGACATAATTGACATTTTGGCAGAAGTAGAAGAAGGCTGGTGGAAGGGTAAATTAGGTGATACAGTAAGTAGGACCATTTTTTAATGCTGAAAAGAGAAATATAGTTAAGAACAACTGCTTCAGTATTTGCATATTGATGCACTTTTATCAGCAAAGCAGGACTGGGCCATGGAATGTTGTATGTCTAAAAGGATTAACCCATTATTTTGATGTGTGCAAGGTTTTTGCTTTCTTTTCAAAAACTGCTTGAATTTATTAATATTATGTTCATTTGATTTTTATTTTTATTGTCTTTACTGTTACACCAAATCCAGTTGACATTCCTTGTGACAGCATGAAGAAATACTATTTGTAGTAAATGGCACTCATTTGATTACTTGTTGTAAAGTTCTGTACACAATATCCTGAAAATGAAACAGGGGTGCGAATGTATTATACATAAACAATTGAGACTAGAATGGTAACCACCAATCCTAAACTTAATGTAATAACTATGAAATTATTGATTTTTAAGGTTATTTTACAGTAAATTGACTGTGAAAATTAGAACAAGAACAGAAAGCAAAGAATTAGAAGACTTTTGATTCACAATGAACCGGGATTTTTTTAAAATTTTGTTTTATTTATCTTTTTTTTTTTTAAAAATAATTTATCTCCTCCAAAGTTATATTGGACGGTGAATGAAATGGGTGAAATGATGCTCAAGTTTCCTATGGCCCATAGAGCTTAGAGTAACCTGACATTCAGCTTTTAGGATAAGGGAAAATCTCAGAGAGGCCTTATCCAGATAACTCACTGAACTAACTCCAGATAAGTGCCCCTTTCCATTTAATTTTGTGCCAATGGTCAGACGTTATAGTGATGTAGTGCTAATAGAATAGAAGCTTCTTGAACAGCAGTTAAGCTGAAGAACAAAATGGGGAAGGGTTAAATTTAATGTCATGTCTTGTGGCAATCCTGGATTAGTCTATCGGTAACAATGTGAAAAACTGATTTTGCATATTTGGCTGTCATTTGCTGTATACTTTTTCATCTGTTAGTCAATCTGAAATTCAGTGTTAAATATTTAAAAAAGTAATATTACTGTTTGTGAGCCTTAAACTAAATGCTGCTGTTGATAGGAGAAACCATTTTGAGAATGCAGCTGCTGGAAATCATCCCAGTCGTGTTTTTCCAAGCTGTTGTTTTCAAATGCTAGGCTTTGGCAATGAAGCCATTAGCTGTCTTGCTCTCCAATATTTCTGTGTAGTGGATCCAGCAGGTAGTGTTTCACTGGTTAAAAGATTAATGACTTGAAGCTTTCCCGGCGTTGATTATTGATAATAGTTTCTCGGGCTGTTAGCTCGAGAAACTATCATGGTTAAAAGATGTTCTTCAGTCATTTCCTCTTCTTTCTTGCACAGAGAACAATTTGGACTTGTATAAATTCCTATTCTGTGTAAGTGTTTGACCAAATAATCATGTTCCGTAAGTAATCTAAAATTTGCTACTGCAGCTTTATGTGGGATTTCTGGAATAATTTCTGGATTTTTAATTAAAATGTTCCATTTTTTATCTTTGGCTTTGTTAGATATTGATTGGTTTTGTTTGTTTTTATATTTGCTTTTGATTAATCTTTTTATGGATGTAAAGGGTAAGTTTTTACTTTTGTTCTGAATTAAATTTGCACCTTTTTTGGCAAGAAAATCAGCTGATTCATTTTCAGCAATTCCACAATGTGCAGGTATTCACTGTAATATCATTCTTTTCTGTAGTTTTTGAAGTTGTTGGATCATTTTGTGACATTCTTTAATTTGGATTGATCTCATTTTATTAGAACTAATAATGCTGCTTTAGAATCAGAAAGTATGACAGCATTTTTTAATTTATCTATTCTCTATAGAAGGTGTTGGAGTGAAATATGAATAGCCGTTACTTCTGCATCAAAATTTGTTGTGTGGTATCCTGCTGGTTGATAGTATGAGAACAGTGCGCACTTGATTCCTGCTCCTGAGTTGTTGTCCAAGTTAGATCCATCTGTGTAGATATTTAACCATTCTTCAGGTGGGTATCTATTGTTCACAGTTTCTAATGCTAGTGCTTTTAGTACAGGTTTGGAAGTTTCAGATTTTGTAACTGTTCTAAATCTAATTGAATATTAATTGGTTCAAAAGTCAGTGGGTTTTCTTTGATTAAAATGTTTTCTTTAGAATTATGTTTTTAATTCCATAACTTTGTGTAGGAAACTTGTTTGTGTTTTCATCTTGATTGGTTGTAGTAATCTTTTCTCCCATTTTGTTGTTTTTAACTGCAACATTTTTACATGTTGTATTAGTGCCTGCTCCTTTAAAGTTACATATATTGGATAGTTCCGAGTTAAGGCTTGCATTGCCGTGATTGGAGTTGATTTTACTGCACCGGTTATTAGTAGCAGGGCCTGATTTGGGCATACTTCTAGGTGATTTATGTTAGAACTGTTTGCTGTAATTATTATCTCTGCATTAGAAAGAAGTATTGGCTTGATGAATGTGTTGTATGTGGTGTTCAGTGTCTCCCGATAACTGCCCCACTTGACTCCAGCTAATCTTTTCAAAATTGAAAGTTTTTTGTTGATTTGTTTACTACTGCTTCAATATGATGTCTCCAAGATAATTTTGAATCAAAAATTGTTACTAAATATTTTGTTTCATATGTTTGTTTCAGGTTTGTTTTCTTGAACTGCAGATTTAGTTTAGGGATTTTCTTTTTTAAGCTAAATATTTGGAATGTTGTTTTATCAGTATTTATTTTCATCAAATTGTTGTCAGTTCACGTTTCCAATAGTATCAGAGCCTTTTATTTTTGCAAGTTTGCTCTAAGTCATAGCTTCCTTAAATATCTTCCACAATGAAAATAACAATGAACAAGCTGCTACAGGGAATAGACTTCAAATTTAATAAAATGTCATATTCCTTGGCTCTGGGCGGGTTCCATTTGATTTGTACATGCTCTTTTTGAAAACATTTCCATTTTATTCCCAGGAAGTTCTTAAATATGTTACGTTACAGTTGTTAAAATTTAAGTTATATGTTGAAAGTTAACTCAAGAACAGACACGCTTGGATATGAAGTACCCCAATCTTACATTTTTCCATCTGGCAAAATTGCTAATGATTCCATCAGTCTGTTACGCTTGCTATTCCTTCATTGTTCTTTTGAACATGTGTTAATACAGTTAGATCCTATTTTGCAGGTGTGAAGAATTGTTTATAGTTGTGTTAGTTCAGCATTGTTGAGCTGCGATATAAAGTTCTCTGTGTACCTGTCCACGTAATTAATCTGATTTTACTGACTTGCTGTCATTATTGTGAACATGTGTGTGCGTGCAATAATATTAGTAGCTATTATACTGTAGCTTTTTTTGCATAGGAAAATAACTCCTAAGGAAGTTATTAATTTATAGATGAGTCGTATTTATTACACATCGGCTTCACTTAAGTACCTATTTTGAGGACATGTTTCTATGTCTCGTAGTTCTGAAAGCTGTTTTTCTGGGAAATATAGCTATTGTGAAATGAGAAGAGTGGATTTTTTTAAGGGTGGTAAAATAAAGAGAAGAAACATAGTAAAACATTTTCATGGGCCAAAAGGTTCAGCAAGAATTCCTTGAGATGAACTCTTTTCGTGCCATTGTCAATTTTGACATAGATTTCTTTAAAATGTGACACATGCTCCTACTTTCTGCAGAGACCATTAGCAAGTTATTTTATATCTTTTTGCATGCCTTTATGTCAGTAAACTATTATTCATGCATTCTGTTTATATGACAGTGTAACAATTTTGTTCAGATTGCATTCAAATGCAAAGTGCGTGGAAATGGTTCGGAACATTGGTTGCAAAATTTAACATGTTAATAAAGGAAATAGGCCTGAAATATAATTATATTTTCATCTTAAAGTGTATCAATATGATTAAAATATTGAGAAATGAATGTGGGATATAGAGTACCTCATGTGCCTGCTCCTGTTATGAAAGTTAGCGTGCCCGCTGTATCAATATGATTAAAATATTGAGAAAATAATGAGGGATATAGAGTACCTCATGCGCCTACTCCTGTTATGAAAGTTAGCGTGCCCGCTCTGGGGTTAAAGGCAACCAGTAAAGTATAATATGTTAATCTTTTAATTTTTATTAGCATTTGAGCTACATAGGATTGAAAGTACCATTCAGAGAATATAAAATTAAGTATAACTAAGGGTTGCCATTCAAAAGGTTACAATTTTCTGTTTGATGAAACTTTCCAAATTATGAGGGTAAGTCAATTTTTCACACATCCATTATTATGCAGTTGAAACAAGTACATTGTTTTTCAATATAGTTCCCCTGCTTTTCAATATATTTCCGCCACCGAGTCGGGAGTACATGGATATCTTGTGGGGAAAAAAAGCTTTGGTTAAGTACATAGCCACTCCTGCACTGCCCGCCTTGGTAGCGTAGATGGTAGCATGTCTGCCTCACGTTCAAGAGGTCCCAAGTTCGAATCTCGGTCAGGGTGATTTACCTGGATAAGGTTTTTTTTTTCTGGGTTTTCCCTTATCCTTCAAGACGAATGTCAGGTAGCTCTAAGCTCCAAGGACCCCGGACTCATTTGAGCATCATTTCAGCAGTTTCATTCATCGTCTGATATGACTTAGCGTTGGAGGACGTAAATTAACAACAACAACAAAAATAACAACTCCTGCACTGCCTGTTTCACCTCTGTGTTGATCGCAAACTTATTGCTTCATCTCTGGTTAGCAGTCATCGACCCAGGACTCGTCTCCAGTCACAATCCACTTCAAAAGTGTTACCTTCAAGTTCGTAGTGATACTGCAGCTCTTGGCAGACATCGTCTCGCCTCTCCCTCATTTCCTGAGTCAGCCTACAGGCACTAATCTTGCAGCCACTTTCTGGTACTTCAACTCATCATGGACAATATGGTGAGCAGAACCTTGACTGGCCTGTAATTGCATCGTAATGTCATTGATGGTGACCTGTCTATCCTGCCGAATCATCTCCTTCACTGCTGCAATCACCTCATCTGTGACAAGATAATGTGCCTGGCCTGGTGTCAGTGCATCTGCTAAACTTGTGCCGCTGCTGAATTTCATACACCATTCGTACACTTGAGTCTGCAATAAACATGCAGCCCTCTACAGTGCCAAGATGTACAATGCATTTCTATTGGTTTTGTGCCTTAACTGTGTATGAAATTGATCACTTTGTGCTTGCTCTGCTTTGGTTCACTCCAAAAGAGTGCTATATTGGACACTCCCACATCACATTGCTGAGTCATATGGGGTTGATGGCGAGAGAATCCACGCATACCAGATCTGATTGTAAAACCACGAGTTTTAGATTTTCTATGACAGTTTTCCGGTTTTCATTTGAGTCACCCACATGTCAAAAAATTCTAAATAGTATACAGCCAACAACAGCAATGTTTTAATGTTTTTAAGAAGCTTAAATTTGCAAAGCTTTATGCAATGTTCCATAATTTCATTCATATAGTGTATATGAATTTATTTACGCTGTCATTAATAATAATAATTATTATTATCAGACATTAGGTAATTACATTGAATCACAATAGTTTTCATCCTATGTACTAAAATTTTGCATACCAAATATATCATGTGTCAGGAACAGAAATGTAGCTTGTCCTTGATACTAAAATTATTCTACATACCAGATAAAGTCAGTGTTTCAAAATCACAATAATACCTTGTCCTATATAATAAAATTTTACATACCAGATAAATCCCTTAAGAAAGAAAATAAAGAAAGTTTTGTAATGTATAAATATACAGATTTAACATATACTAAATTAATTCTTTTGTATGTCCAAGATAAAATATATCTATTATAAAAGTCCTAATTATGGTTTAATGGGCAATCGGTCGTGTCAAATTTATAGAAGTCAAGCTTTCCCTGGCCTTCTTCAGTTCTGGTTGCTGGATTGTTTGTCGTAGGAAAGAAGAGGCTCTGAAACTCAACGTAATTGGTATCCAGTGATTGAAGGCAAGAAATGTCTTATAACAGGAGGAAACAAAGCAAGCCAATCAGAAGGACCTACACAGCAGAAGCCAACCCTCCTCTTCCTTCAGCCATCCAGCATCCAGACTAATAGGGAAAAGCATTCGCTGTATAAATATAGTGTGATATGTAAAGTTAGTGCTTCAAACATAACATAACCTTCTCCGAGGAGTCTTTGACTCTGCCATTGAAGATCATCTGTTATCTCCAGCAAATTAGCAGCCTGGAAATAGCTTCCAGTTACGTTGACTGTCATGAAAATCTACATTGTCTCATGATAACTGCTATCCTGCCTTCCAGAAACAAGATATCTGTTTGATACCTTATTGAAGCGACATCTGACTTTTCAGAAATTGGCCCAATACTTAGCTGTAGGAAACATTTTTATTCTTACAGTTTTCAAATTAAAATTGGAAAACTAATTTTGTTCTCTGAAACCTCAGATTCAATTTAGTTCAAATGTTGTATGCCATTCCTGTCTGACATAATTATTAGTTAAAATGTGGAAATAAATGATATGAAAACTGTAGACTTTTCATAATTAATTTCAATGGCCCCTTATAGTCAAAAATTAGTTTCCTTATTCCTGAACTGAAGTTACAAAACAAGAAATTTGAAAATATTTTTTGGGGGCAGAATATTGTGTAATAGGAAAATATCTGTAATCTAATAGTATGCCCAGCAAAATTTAGGCGTCTGCAACTTTGTTAATTGCCCTTTTATTCTAAGAAGGCAAATAATAAGGCTTTTTAAAGTAACTGAATTGAATTCACCCGTGATTTCTGAAACCATTGAGAATCTGGGGCAACTATACCAGTTGAGTCTCCTGCCCCTATTTGTTTTTTATTTATGCAATGTGCTAAGCAGCATGTGTGACTTTTATCATACTTGAATGTCTTCAAATGGATTTGTGGAAGAATTTATAAAAGAGGGGTAGATAATTTGGTGCATAAATATTGTATGGGAAAGAAAGCAAAACCTATGCATTTTGATTTCAAAACCTCATACCCAGACACAGAGAGCTAGAGCTGCTGCTTCTTCTTCTTCTTCTTCTTCTTCTTCTTCTTCTTCTTCTTCTTCTTCTTCTTCTTCTTCTTCTTCTTCTTCTTCTTCTTCTTCTTCTTCTTCTTCTTCTTCTTCTTCTTCTTCTTCTTCTTCTTCTTCTTCTTCTTCTTCTTCTTCTTCTTCTTCTTCTTCTTCTTCTTCTTCTTCTTCTTCTTCTTCTTCTTCTTCTTCTTCTTCTTCTTCTTCTTCTTCTTCTTCTTCTTCTTCTTCTTCTTCTTCTTCTTCTTCTTCTTCTTCTTCTTCTTCTTCTTCTTCTTCTTCTTCTTCTTTCTTCTTCTTCTTCTTCTTCTCTCTTCTTCTTCTTCTTCTTCTTCTTCTTCTTCTTCTTCTTCTTCTTCTTCTTCTTCTTCTTCTTCTTCTTCTTCTTCTTCTTCTTCTTCTTCTTCTTCTTTTCTTCTTCTTCTTCTTCTTCTTCTTCTTCTTCTTCTTCTTCTTCTTCTTCTTCTTCTTTTCTCTTCTTCTTCTTCTTCTTCTCTTCTTCTTCTTCTTCTTCTTCTTCTTCTTCTTCTTCTTCTCTTCTTCTTCTTCTTCTTCTTCTTCTTCTTCTTCTTCTTCTTCTTCTTCTTCTTCTTCTTCTTCTTCTTCACTTCAGAGATGGGCTATGTCCCCCTTCACATTCTTCTTCTCAGTCCTGTTCCGTCTTCGCATTCTGTCGATCTATCTTTTCTAGGGTGTCCTACAACTCTTCTTCTACGAGGATTGTATCTTCTTATTAAAACTGGTTCTGTATGCCCATGACAAGAAGGCTAGAGGGATATGAAGGGCAGAGGAGCTTGAACTGCTTATCTGCTCCAGTAGTGGATCAGTTTATTAGGAAATGAGTGAATGAGAGTGCATATGAGTCACCCATGCTGCCACAGCTATGTTTGTTGCAGCGATAGGTATTATGTATAGGTGAACTATGTGACAACACTTGTGTATTTTAAACGAGCCTTCCATCCTTGTCATACTCGGAAGACGAGTATACACCCTGAGGAGACAGCAAAAGTGATTATGTTGCACATTCCTCTAGCTTGCCTTCTTATACTGGGCAATAAGTTCTCTTTTGTCATCCAGTTTATTCATTTGTTCTTTCCAGCTTTGTATATTTTCTTCTATTTTGTCCTGTAATTTATATATGCCTAGTTCCTCTTGAATAGTTTCATTTCTTATTAAATCTCATCTAGTACATTGTTTAACTCTTCTTAAGAACCTCATTTCTGCTGCATGAATCTTACTTTTATCTCTTTCTTTTAACATCCAGGACTCACTTCCATACATGAGCACTGAACTGCCATCGTTTTATAAAATTTTAATTTTGTTTCTTTACTTGCTTTGTTTTTCAATGTTCTTGCTATAATTCCACATATCTGCTGAAATTTGTTTATTTCATTTTCTATGTCTTTGTCTAAGTCAAAGCTTACATCATAGCCCAAATAGCTGAAATTCGAGAGCTGTTCCAGGCATTTATTTTCAATACTTATTTTTGATCTTACGGATATTTCCTCGATATAGCATCATCTTCGTTTTCCTTGTGGATATATTTAGATTGTATTCTTTTCCCAGTAAATACATTTTATACATGGAACGTTGAAGGCTTTCTTCATTTTCTTGTATTATTGCTACATCATCAGCATAGAGTATCACATTAAGTATTTATTTATATTTAACTGTATTCCTTCATCCACAGGGAGCTGCAGTAGCATTTTAGACAAATTTGCAACTTTTTTCATTAGCATGCATTCACACACACCTTTAACATGCCCTGAAGGAACAACCAACCACATGCATCAGTTGACAATAACATTGGAACACAAAATGGCAGATCTGCACAGTGGGATTAATTGAATTTAAATCTACAGCCAACATGTGTTCGCTATACAGCCATGTCAAAATGCTAAGTAATATGTAGATAGTTTTCACTGCTGCCATGAATATGGAACTTTTAGCTCATATGGTAATTGTAATAGCAGATGCAGTTTTTTTATTTGCGTTAAAACTACCAAAGTGAGCTCAAAACACTGAAGCTGTAAAGGTCTGAGATCTGCTGTTTCTTATTCATATAGAAACTTCGCTTGTAAGGTAGCATTGGCTAAATGGTATTATACAGGTTATTTACCACTCTGCCATTTTAGTTGGGTTCAAATCCTTCATGTTCAATTCATAAATTTTATTACCCTTTGTTTTACCTCTTGGGGCTATAATTTGATATTATGATACAAGTAACATTTTAATAACATTATGTTTACAAGATACAATAATTGCCATGTTTTCCACTGGCAAATAGATATAAATATATAATTCGTAGTATTATTGTCAACAGTGTGCTTGATCCTTTCAACCAAGTTTCAGACATTCACAAATGCAATGTGAAACATAAGATTTAAGGATGAAACAAAAGCTATTAGATTTAATGTCATCGACATGCTTCTAAAAATGAAAGCTAATTATGTAACATGGTTTACAACATTAGATATGGTACAGATTATAGGCTCACAAAGTTATACATGATCCCTAATTATCAGATTGTAATTCTTGTGTTGTTGGCTCACAAGAGAACCAGTAGCAACAATAAATAAATTAGTAATTAAATTGCAGACAAAGATTAGGAGAAAAGGGGGGGGGGGGGCGACCAATGTGTCGTCATTTCGAACCTAACCTTTGCAGCACCATATTCCAGCAGCTAACCAATCTGACCAGCTGCCATGTATTCTGTCACTCTTTGGGAAAGCATTCGTTTACATGCTTCTAAAAATGAAGGCTAACTACGTAACATAATTTACAACACCAGATGCGAGTACAGATTATAGGGTCACAAATTTAAAAATAATCCCTAATTATCAGATTGTAATTCTTGTGTCTTCGACCCAGAAGAGAACTAGTAGTAACAATAAATAAATTAGTAACTAAAATGCAGACAATAAAGACTAGGAAAAAGGGGGGGAGAAAACAATTTGTCGTCATTTTTGAACCTAACCTTTGCAGCACCATATTCCAGCAGCTAACTTACTGGACCGGCTGCCATGTATTCTATGTCACTCTTTGGGAAAGCATTTGTTTTGCCGCCTTGCTAGTATTATATGCATGAAAAGACGTCATTTAACCTTTTTGCAGCTTCTTGGTTCTCATTCAGGTTTGTAATACTGGCTGAATATAGTACCAAATAGAAGGGCAGAGCTACAATAACTGCTTTGTTTTAAAAGGGTCATTGTTTTTACAGACTATAAACTGTGGGTTGCATAGATAAGAATAAATTAGGGGCAGCTGACTCACCTGGTATATCAAGCTTTGCAATATCTTAAATACTAATTAATTATCTTAGACAGTGACAAATTTTTTTGCTCTTGATAATTTACCCAATTTATTGCTGTATATATGTATGGACAATGGAACATTCAGCATATTGGATTACAAAAAGGAATAAAAAGGGCACAAATAAGTGCTGTAATCCTTCTGTTACAGTACAGCATTGTAATTCATTTTTCAGTCATAAAATTAATGTTTATATACTGCATTAAAATAAAGTATTATGTATTATTAAACAGGGACGAATAGGAAGAGTTATTTTTTTTTATGTTTTAAATCATAAATCCAGCAATATTGGGATTATTTCTTGCCATATACAAAGAAACATCATAAACTATGTGTGATCGCACTATTATCACATCTTTAAATATTTAACATTAAAATATATGTCTATTCACACCATAGTGTGATCACTATGGACAGTATTAAAAACTAATGTATAGTGAATGCTATTCAAATAATTAGAGGGATGTGTTAGGGGACACAAACTTATTTTTAAAAAGAAGCGGTCAAAACTATCCTGTAGGCTAAGAGAATCTCTTGAAAACATGCTTCAGTCATACTGCAATAGGTTCCTTCATTACTTGCATTACCCGTGCTTTGTCAAATGTCTATCCTCATAACTTAATATGTTTTGCAACACTTTAACTTTACCCATAAAACATCTGCTCAGCTCCTTTGCTGGTGACTTATATTGATTTTTTTTTTTGTAAGTAATTTTACATCCTCCAACGTTAAGTCATATCGGACGGTGAATAAAGTGGGTAAAATGATGCTCAAATGTATCCAGGTCCATGGAGCTTACAGCTACCCGAGATTCGTCTTTAAGGATAAGGGAAAACCCCGGAAAAAGCCATATCCAGGTAACTTAACCTGACCGAGATTCAAACTCAGGACCTCTTGAACATGAGGCAGACGCGCTACTATCTTGATAAGGTTTTTTCTGCAGTTATCCCTTATCTTGAAAAATGAATGTAGGGCAACTCTAAGCTTTATAGTTCCAGGGCTCATATGAACATAATTTCACCCATTTCATGTGTCATCCGATATGACATGTTGCAGACATTAAAAAAAAGAAACTTTATCCAGTACTCAATTTATAGTTTTTGTAGGATAGATACAGCTGTAGAAATATCTATTAGCATTACTTCCTCTGTAGGTATGTTTTCTTCTAATCATTGGTATGTTTTTCTTCACTGATTTCTTCATTCTCAAGTAAATCATGTGATTTTACACTGTTGCCTGCTTGAACATAAACCTTTCTTTTCCTTCCAGGCTTATTTTTATTAGCATCATTGATTATATTCTTCAGAAAATTTGGCAACCTTTACAATACTTCACTTGAAGGAGTTGCTTTCTGTTTTCCTATACCCTCAGCAAATATCTTCTCATAATTTTTTAAACCTTTCATTGGTTTAAATAGTATAACATTAAATGGCTTGTCATATGGGTTGAGTTTGGTGAAATAAATGTGAAATCAATTTCGTATTCCCTACACAGATTTACCACAGCAGGAGAAAGATGGGAGCTTAAATTATCTCCAGTATCAACTTTCTTGCTCTCAAATCATCGGAAATAAGATGCAACTCTCTTCCTAAAGAGTCAAAGAAGCGTGATTTACTCTGGTTATATCGTGCTCTCATTGCCCTCTCACTTCATGTGTCATAAAAATTTAGGACTTTGTATATAGCATATGGTGGCTACATTGTTCAATCAAGAAATATCAAAATTCAATACTTGTAACAGACTGGCAAAACACTGAATGTTAAGAGGATTATGAAACCTAATGGTAACAAATTTATCTCCTGTTTCATGAGTTTTGTTTAAATGTACCAATTTATTCTGGTTTACTGTATTTATTTATTTTTTTTTTTTTTTCAGGTGGGTGTGTTTCCATCAAACTTTGTGACTGAAATTGTAGATACTAGAGTTGCTGGCAGTCGCAAGGCAAGAACAAGTAGCCGAGAAGAAGCTAGTAAGTTGATACCTTTTTTGAAAGGTAAAAACAAAACTAATAACTTCAATGCCATAAGGTTTTCTCGTGGTCTACCAGGAAAATGCTAATCAGTTGAAAATTTAATGTTGTACCGATATGTTATGTTGCATGTTAGAACAATCAGCATCATTGATTGTGTTATAAGTGTAAGCCTTTTCTTTTGTTTGCAATTTACAAGTGTATGATTCAGTTTCAAAGTTCATCAGAGAGCTTTCTTGTTTTCATTATTTTTAAGGTGAAAGTGATGGTGAGGTCTCAACTTCAATGTCCAGTCCAGATTCAAGCCAAGTTTTAGATTCATTAGGGAAAGAACCAGAGGTAGATGCACCATTGTTGCCACCTAAACCAGGTAAAGGAAATTTATTTAACTATAAAAGCATCACTTTAACAATGGTTATGAATGTACCATTTAGCTTTTAAAGGAGAGTAATTTAATATACATGAGTAATAATTTAAATAATTACATGAATTGTTGCTAAATGTGTAACACTGGTGTTGTTAAATAGTACCATGGCAATTTATCAGAAACAAAAGAATTTTATGTTTTCTAGCCAGAGACTCATGAGAAATAAAAAAGAAATGAGTTACCTCATCATTTGCTAAAAACACTAGAAAAGATAAACTTAATTTTGTTTTTCTTAAAAGATTGTATGTTATAAATATCTTGGCACCAATTTTAATCATCTCTTAGAATAAATTAATATCAAACCTGGAAGTGTAAATCTTGTATCTTTAGGTTATCATAAAAAAATGATCTCAAGGTTATAGCATGTTATCATGTGGGTATGTATTGCCAAATTGCTATACTATCTATCACTTATCATTAACTGATAAATCTATGCCGAAAGGTGACTTTTTGTAATAATAAAGCTAGAATCTAATATGTTGCATTCACATGACTTTCTCTACTCATTTTTTAATGATGTATTTCTACAAAAGCTTATTCTTCTATCTCCTTTATTTTAATGGAGATAGAAAATTGTGTAAATTGTCTTATTACATAATTCCTTGTGTGTAGTTTGGGAATATAGGACTATAGTAGGCTTTAAACGACTCAAAAATTTTAAGATTTGGTCACTATGAAATAGTTGTGAAATTCCCTTCTGTTTGCATGCCAAGAGTTAACAAATGAATGATGATTTTATATTTGAGAGAAGGCAAGTATTTGAGAATTCTAACCAGTAACATAGACATTTCAGAAATGGTTAGCTCTAAACAGCTGACATAATTATGTTCTTTAATAGAAACTGCATTTGCATGGCAACATTTTGTCTAACCTTTACAATTTACCATCTATGCAAAAGTCCTTCAGAATGTACAGGACTTCAAAGGCTGTTCCCAAAAAAATCAAAATCTACACTTTGTCATAAAAAATATCTTAAATATAATATTAGTATCTTAATTGCAATTGTCAGTCATTTTTTAGAAAGCAAACTTACTTGGAAGATGTTGAACTTAAATACTAAGGTCAGTCAGTATTTAACTATCATTTTTGCAGTTCGTAAATAAACACAGACATTTGAAGTTGAGAATCAGAACTGAAAAACTGAATAACTGAATGTCATAGCTAGAATTTGAACTATGGCTCTTTTGCCCTACCACTGAGCTACCATGAAACTTGCCAGCATAACATTAAATTCTTCAGCTTATTTGAGCTATGGCATAACATTTTTCATTTCTGATTCTAATCATAGTTTACCTACATATGTTTGTGTGTGTTAGAACAATTATGAATGGAAAACTATAATAAAATGGCCTTAAAAAGTCCAGGATTTAAGTACTTATGAATTGTAAGTCACCATTGGAGTAAATGATGTAGAATGAGATTTCCTTGTGGTCTACTAGGAAGATTAAATCAGCTTGAGAATTTAATGTCATGCTGGCATGTTGTGGAGCTCAGTGGTAGAGAGGAAAATCTGTAGTTCAAATCCTGGCTAAGGTGTCAAATTTTTCAGTTCTGAAAACCTTCAATGTTTACCTACATACGGTTTGTGTGTATTAGAGTAATCATATATCACTGATTGCCCTTATAAATGGAAGACAGACCTTTCTGTAGAAAAATACTATTTATTTTTATGTACAAGAAGACCTCAAAATGCGTATTACCAATTAAGTTTCTTTGGGGGTAGAGGCAATTCCTTCTTTACTACGAAACTGAAAGTGAAAAAAATGAAAATTAAGAAGAAGCAGAAGGACTTTCTAGTAGACAACCCCTCTAAAACGAGAATTCTGATGTTGGCCCTCTCATTCAATTTAAAACAAGTAATTTACAGTGCAACACATATTACTAACTCTTGTCAGTCATGCTTAGACCAGATATTTAAAAGTCATTACCTTCAAAATGTCTCGACCATTAATATCAACACAGATATTTCAGATCATAATAGCAGCTTTTAAACATTAGAAATGCTAATACAACTAATCAACTATCTAATAGCAAAAAGCTGGTTCAAAAAAGGCAGTTTAGTCAGCAAAACTTAGACTATTGTATGTATCTCCTAAATAAGAAAGTTGGGATGAACTGGATAGTAACTGCATAAACAAGAGAACAGAATATTTCCTTAATACTGTAGTCCACTATTACAATGATGTGTTCCCACTGAAAACTGCGACATTCTGAAAACACCATAAAGGATAAAACATGGTTAACAAAAGGAATAATTATCTCCTGCAAACGAAAGCGACTCCTCAGAGAAATTAATAAAACCTCAAGTGACCTGACCTTTAAATCTTACTTTAAACAATATTGTAACACCCTAAAGAAAGTCATTAACGTAGCAAAGAAATTGATCAATGGAGATTACATTAAAAATCACAAAAATAAAGGGAAGACTATCTGGAATGTGGTAAATGGAGTAACTAACAGAAATAGGAGCTCTTGTAAAATAACATTGATTAATAATGATGAGAGACAATACAAGCTTGCCATCCTCAATGAACCATCTTCACTTCTTATGTGCCGCACTATCAGGCACTTATTCCTTCCCATAGGAGTTTTAAGCCCTGCTCTTAAATCTGACTGAAATGCTTCTTTAATTTTATAATGGTATCAGTCCATGGTTTGCCTCTCATGTGTCACTCATGAACCCAAGTTTCGGCCAAATATCTGTGTGGAGGGATGACTGTTTTAAATCTGAAAGGTCAGGAATGGAGTTAATCACTTACTGTTTAATGTTCATTATAGCAAAAAGAAGATAGAAGTATTGTCATCAACTTCTTAAGATAAGTGGAGAATAATTACTAAATATTTTTATTTGTATAATATTTATTACTCTACTGTAACTAGCTTCATTTTCTGTGTAATTCATTATAGCCCCTTATTAGCAGAGAACAAGTGAACCATATGGCAAATTGCTGATCTCACAAAATCATTGCACACAACTTCAACTTCCAACACTTGCCTAGAGTAGTAACTTAACTAGTGGTGGACTTCTCTTTACATACTGTAAATGCTCAAGACTTACACACCGGTAAACACAGATGTTAAATTTCTCCACTTCATTTGCAGCTAGTCCTGGATACTTTTCATAAAACTTGTTAAATGCATTCAGCATTATTCTCTTTCTGTCACTTCATAGCATTTTTCTAATCTTGTGCTTTGTAACATTAACTTGTTCAGCCATCGAAATATAACTGTATTGGAACACCACAGTGAAGCAAAATAATTATTAAATTATAGATGAATCGTATTTAGTACACATCGGCTTCACTTATGTAAGTAGGTACGTACGTAAGTGAAGCCGATGTGTAATAAATACAATTCATCTATAATTTAATAATTGTTCAGCCATATTAACTTTTAATTATTTTTTTTTCTTGCCATTCTCTCTTAGCAACCCATTGCACACACCGAATGAGTTATTTTTGTTAGAAATTCAAACTGCGTGTTTTTATAGTTTAACTATAGTTTCTGCTCAATATTTTGTGCTTGAGCAAAAATAAAATAGCTTCCTGAGTGCAGTTGTATTTTCAAAGGAACTATTTAGAGAACAGAAGCATTGCTCAACCATGAAGATGATGTGCTTCAATCAAGAGTCACATGATTTTGTTTACATTTACTTCATAGTTAATGTACATAGTGGAGAAAGTAAAAGCCATATGAAGAGAAAAAAAATTGTATGGGTTTGTAGTTTTAGTTAATCAGTGTTTTATGCTGGTGCTTTCAAAGGAAAATTGGAATTGCTACAGTCATTTCAAATACTATGTCAGTCTTTTTGAAACACATTTTTTAAGGCCAGTGTTTTATAACTGTTCAATAAGTTTGCAATTATTTGTTTTGAAACAAAGTAAAATAAATAAAGCAGCATATCTCTTTTCTCCCCAATTTGATCCTCAGCATTTTTTTTATTCCATAACTTTATTTCTTTTTGCAGTTAAGGAAGTCTGCCGTGCATTGTTCCCTTATGAAGCTGCAAATGAAGACGAACTGACATTAAAAGAAGGAGATCTCATCACCATTATTACGAAGGAGGTTGCTGACAAGGGATGGTGGAGAGGAGAGTTGAGGGGTAAAGTTGGTGTGTTTCCTGACAATTTTGTGGAGGTCCTGCCAATAGAAGAGGTGAAATTTCTTAAATATAGTTTTAAATTACAAATGTCACAACCTTTAAATATATACAATAAGGGTTAGTTTATTTAATACAAAAATAACATTTGCAAGTAAAACAGAATTGGACTTCATATGCCATGGTATTCAATTATTTGTATTGTCACAGTGAAATGGGTTAACATAACTTGAAACATTGTCCTATTTTAGACGAGTAAGTGTAGCAAGTACTCGTACTCAACAGATTTTTAATATGTACATCATGCTCCAATTAAGTTTTTCATTTATCATCAATTTTATGAATCAACATGGTCACTAAACTTAAGGTCCATGTTCCATAAATTTATTAGAAAAATTATTTTTTTCTCCCTTGCAAATTCTTTTCACCCTATAAGAAAATGTAATTCTTTATGCCAAAGTTTTGGGGTTTATGTCTGCAATCATTTATTGCAACATTGAAAACGCAAAAAGGAATTAAATCCTTGGAAAAGCTGCATATAAAGGTGTTTGAAAGACAAAGTAAGGTACCTTATTAAATGAAAAATCAGCTGATTCACCTCAGACATTTTTCCCCCATATTTTTCTTTTATCAGGTTAGATTAATACACATATGCAAAACTGTATAACAGAGACAGATCAAATAAAATTTGTCTTGAAGTTAAAAAGGAGATACCTTTCTGATCCTGCCCATGTGAAACCTCACATTTATTTGCAGTTTTCTCCTTGTTTTCAAATAATTATGTGCTTGTACTTTAGGGTGTATTAAAAGTCCATGACTAGATGCAGTCTTGTTTGGGTTCTAATCCCAAATTGATTATATCAATATATTTCCATTATAATTTTGAGTCAAACTAATACTCAGTGCTCCATAGTCAATAGTCGACATTAGCTGAGGATGATAGGAAGGTTCTAAAGAAACATGTTCTATGTAAACATTAGCAATATATGGAGCATTGAGTACTAGTTCGACTCAAAATTATAATAGTTTTGTACTTCATTGTATCATAGTCCTTACTCACTGGAATGTTAAATATAAGGTCATCTCATCGTGTACACCACATTTCTCTCATTTGGTATCTTTTGTGAGCCCCATTGTCTGCAATTCTTTATGACCAAGCAGGACACAAACCCGTAATCTTTTGACCAAACAATACTGGAGTAAACAAGTCTTATTGATGACTATGGATTTCCTCTGTTGAGCATCTAGTAACCAGCAAGTTACTTTCAAATTTTAAAAAAAAGACTTGTCAAGTTTCAAATTTGCACAGTTTAGTGGACGATTATTTTAAATGTTGAAGAGATTAACTGAAAAATTAGCATGGTCAGACATTTGTTATTCTTTTTGCATCAATAGTTCTGTGGTTTTGTGTAATTCTTTCCATGAATATTGTTTATGATTTCAAATGTGAAAATAATAGAAGAGAGTAATACATAAATCTGGAATCAAAACTTGGCTTAAATGTTGTTTTATTTGCTTTTAGATTTGAAGGTCTTTAAAAACTATTATTTTCTTTTGATGTTGGATATTTTGCTATGTTTTCTTAATTTTCTTAATTTTTCTAAATAAAGCAGTGCAATTTTCTTTTGTTTTAGACCAGCAAAGCTATCATATGTTAGCAGTATTGAATAATTTGCACTCCTTTAAAATGGGTTTTGTTGTGTGGTATTTTTTTTTGTGGGGAGGAGTCATTTCTTAGGGCTCACACTAATTAATACACCTTGCTGTCACAACACTCCACTAAATGTGCTAACCTTCACCTGCTCGCCCGCCTTGGTAACGTGGTGGTAGCATGTCTGCCTCACGTTCAAGAGGTCCCGAGTTCGAATCTCGGTCAGGGTGAGTTACCTGGATAAGGTTTTTTCCGGGGTTTTCCCTTATCCTGAAAGACGAATGTCGGGTAACTCTAAGCTCTATGGACCCTGGGCTCATTTGAGCATCATTTCACCCATTCCATTCATCGTCCGATATGACTTAATGTTGGAGGACGTAAACTACAAAAAAAAAAAAAATCCACCTGCTCCACTCAGTATTTTCATCTCATGCTTGTGTCAGTGCATTCAATTTCCAACAACTATGCTAAGTTTTGTGCTTTCAGTGTCTGTCACTTAGAGATGCTCCATTTTCCATAGTGTTCCCATCTCTATAAGACCTACAGGTGTCCCCTAACTCTGGATCTGTGCTTTCCATGTCTCAATCTGTGATGAGCTGGAAATTTGCTGTCTCATTGTCATGATAGATTAAACATTGGATCACTGTTGTGGGACTAGCATGCCTGCCCCGCATTTGAAGAATTCTGAGTTCAAATCTCAACTGTGGCATATTATGTGGATAAGGCTTTTTATGGGGCTTTTCCTACATGACAAATGTCACGTACAAGAGTAGATCCATAAGTTCCTGGCCAAACCTTTTTCTAGGTATAATAAAGACTCTTCAGTGTGGTCAACCTTTATTGCAGTACTTTTAATAATGCTTCTATTGCAGCTAAATAGCCTTTAAACAGAGGTAGATTTACATTAAAATACACTATTTACATATAAATTACATATTTGCATACTCTCTGACAGATAATGATGCCTTTTGATCCCTTTTGCTGCATAGTTGTAAGCGGTAGTGTTTACATACACACGCTTCCGATAGTTCGTGAAATTCTTTGTTGTTACATATTATATGGTGAAAACAAGTACTGTCATTCTAGTTAGCACATGCCTCACATCAAAGTTTCGTAGAATTCTGGGGTGTACTCCTTCCCTTTTTCTTTCCAGTGATTTTAGTAGTTTCTCTAAGGCTTCTGTATTCTGTAGAGGTAACAAGGTTCTGAAGTCCTTGATGAGGAATGTTTCTCTTGCAAGGAGGTAGACGAGTCTGGATCTGGTGGTTTTTGATACTCCAATATAGCTCTTTTGATATATAGAGCTTTTACTCTTTCAAGTACAGATAGATTCTTCTTGCTAACGTGTGAAATAAAAACTGCTCTTTTTGATTCCAGAGATTTTATTTTACACAAGAATTCTTTACTGAATTCCTGTAGCTATGCAAGATTTTAAGTCAGTCTATGACAAGAGTTTTTGGATGCCTACTGATGGATGCCTAATGATTCATAATATGCATCAGAAGTGCATCTTTAGCCTCTGGGATTAGTAAATATAAATACAATTTTGAAGTATTATTTATCAGAATATGTTAGCCTATGTAAACTGTTCTGATGTTTGCAGACCCTTCCAAAGAAACCAGAGCGACCGCCTGCTAAGTCTCAGCTCCTGACTACCAACAGAGCAAGGGATAGCATCACAAAACCATCAAGTGGATCCTCTATAGGAGCCAGTGCAGTTAAACCTGAAGGAGGACATCATAACAAGTTGCCAGATGCCTCAATCAGATCAGGTAAAGGAGCTTTCTTTGCTGTTTTCCTTGGACATATTCTAAATTTGTGTGAATACACCAGTAATGTCCATCTTCATGCTGTGGAACTAGCATGTTGTCTCATTTAATGTCTTGGATCCAAATCTTGGGTGAATGTCTGCTATTTGGATAAAGCTTTTCAAGGTTTTCTCTACCCTTAGAAGACAAATATCTGGTAATTCTTAAGCTCTTTTAATCCTGGGTTCATTTGAGTATAATTCATTTATTTTTATTTAATTATATATTTACCTTGTAAATATATTCCATTGTATTACAATGGAACACTGCTCTAATTTTGTATATGCAAATATATATATATATATATATATATATATATATATATATATATATATATATAACTATGCAAATTGAAATGTAACTAGAGAGAGAGAGAGAGAGAGAGAGAGAGAGCTAAGAATAAAAACAGATATCTCAATTCCTTTCTTGTAAGTGTTGAAAACAGTGTTGTTATGATAAATTAAATTTAAAGGGAGTCGATTAATGACACTAAACAACACTTACTTTTAAATATTTCTGGAACATGTTTCAGAGACTTTGCCTCCATCCTTAACTGGCCATCGACTGGTTCTCATTGGTGTAGTTGACGATATTTTGTCATATGTCTCCTCTGGTAGAGATGCCATTCCATCTAACAAAAAATCTGGTATATATCAAATTGAATGCAGTGACTGTAGTCAAATTTATATTGTAAAAACCAAAAGAAATTTAGAAACAAGAGCAAAGGAACACTATAGAAACATAAAATATAAACAATTAGAAAAATCAGCAGTTGCCACGCATTTTTGGGGAAAAAACCACAACATAAATCCAGAACCAAAACTACTAAAACATACATCGGGAAAACAAGAACTATCCACATGGGAACAAATCTTCATTTCAAAAAATAGGAACAAAGTATTCAATTTCAACATCCCCCAGAAAGATTTGTTCAGCAAGTTCCTTGAACCGCCACCGGAGGAGACCTATGACAAAATATCGTCAACTATACCAATGAGAACCAGTCGATGGCCGGTTGAGGATGAAGGCAAAGTCTCTGAAACATAAAAATTATTTGTGGTTGGTTTATTGACACTCGTCACTTACTTTTTCATATATTTATGAGAGGCTAGTTTCAAAGGCCCTGGCCTCCATTTTCAATCTCTTTCCAACTGGCATCTGTTGTTGTCTGCTCTCTCTGGTGGTGGAACTATGAACTTTTTTGTCAAATTATCTACTGGCGGGATTTCAAAGTTCATTACGCGATCCTTATTTTTCCAGATGAATATGTTCTCCCATGTTGTCAATCTATTTTGGTTTATCACTCCTTTTAATAATTTTGGATTTGGATCAATGTCATGGTTTTCATTCAAAAAGTGAAATGCTACTGCTGACTTGTCTTCTTGTTTCAATCTGATGTTTCTAAAGTGTTCTTTGACTCTGGTTTTTAAATTTCTTTTTGTTTGACCTATGTAGCATTTTTCACAATTCTTACAATTTATTTGGTATATTCCAAATTTGTTACCTGAAGGAATTTCATCTTTTGTTTTTGAATTTAGTAATTTTAAAATTGAGTATCTATTAGTAGGTGCCAAGATGATATTTTGTTCCTTGAATATCTTTTTAAATTTATTAAATGTTTTTGGATGATATGTGAATGAACTGAATATGCTGTTGCTTTCTTTTTCTTTAATAAATGTGGTTGCTTCCTTAATGGTTTTCTTTAGTTTAGATTTTCTAATTTTCTTCAACACCAAACTTTTGTTGTATCCGTTTTCTTCTGCTATGTGTATTATTGCTTTTTGTTCCTTGAAATATTCTTCTTTTTCCATGGGTATGTTGACTAGTCTGTGTGTACGGCTGTTTATTATTGCATGTTTATGTGTAATTGGGTTGTGGCTATTATTTTTTATATAATTTTCTGAATGTGTTGGCTTCCTGTAAATTCCAAATTTTATTTTTGTATCATTCCTGATGATATTTAGATCCAAGAAAGGTAGTTGTCCATTGATTTCCTTTTCTATTGTGAATTTGATAGTCCTTTCTTGCAGATTGAGTAATTTTAATGCATCATCTAAATGTTTACTTGGTACAATTGCAAAGATGTCGTCAACATATCTATACCAAACCTTGAAGATCAATGGGAAGGACTTTTTAATTTGTGTTTCAAATGCACTCATAAATAAGTTAACCAAAAAAGGTGAAAGTGGATTGCCCATTGATAATCCTGATTTCTGCTTGTAGTGTTTTCCATTAAAGCTGAAGAAGTTTTGTTCAATGCATATTTTTGTTAGAGAAATATATTCTTCTGCTTCTATTGCTTCCATATCAATTGTAGCTAGCCATTTTTTTTAACACATTCTGCTAGCTACAATTGATATGGAAGCAATAGAAGCAGAAGAATATATTTCTCTAACAAAAATATGCATTGAACAAAACTTCTTCAGCTTTAATGGAAAACACTACAAGCAGAAATCAGGATTATCCATGGGCAGTCCACTTTCACCTTTTTTGGCTAAATTATTTATGAGTGCATTTGAAACACAAATTAAAAAGTCCTTCCCATTGATCTTCAAGGTTTGGTATAGATATGTTGACGACATCTTTGCAATTGTACCAAGTAAACATTTAGATGATGCATTAAAATTACTCAATCTGCAAGAAAGGACTATCAAATTCACAATAGAAAAGGAAATCAATGGACAACTACCTTTCTTGGATCTAAATATCATCAGGAATGATACAAAAATAAAATTTGGAATTTACAGGAAGCCAACACATTCAGAAAATTATATAAAAAATAATAGCCACAACCCAATTACACATAAACATGCAATAATAAACAGCCGTACACACAGACTAGTCAACATACCCATGGAAAAAGAAGAATATTTCAAGGAACAAAAAGCAATAATACACATAGCAGAAGAAAACGGATACAACAAAAGTTTGGTGTTGAAGAAAATTAGAAAATCTAAACTAAAGAAAACCATTAAGGAAGCAACCACATTTATTAAAGAAAAAGAAAGCAACAGCATATTCAGTTCATTCACATATCATCCAAAAACATTTAATAAATTTAAAAAGATATTCAAGGAACAAAATATCATCTTGGCACCTACTAATAGATACTCAATTTTAAAATTACTAAATTCAAAAACAAAAGATGAAATTCCTTCAGGTAACAAATCTGGAATATACCAAATAAATTGTAAGAATTGTGAAAAATGCTACATAGGTCAAACAAAAAGAAATTTAAAAACCAGAGTCAAAGAACACTTTAGAAGCATCAGATTGAAACAAGAAGACAAGTCAGCAGTAGCATTTCACTTTTGGAATGAAAACCATGACATTGATCCAAATCCAAAATTATTAAAAGGAGTGATAAACCAAAATAGATTGACAACATGGGAGAACATATTCATCTGGAAAAATAAGGATCACGTAATGAACTTTGAAATCCCGCCAGTAGATAATTTGACAAAAAAGTTCATAGTTCCACCACCAGAGAGAGCAGACAACAACAGATGCCAGTTGGAAAGAGATTGAAAATGGAGGCCAGGGCCTTTGAAACTAGTCTCTCATAAATATATGAAAAAGTAAGTGACGAGTGTCAATAAACCAACCACAAATAATTTTTATATTAATTTTGACGTCACTGTTACTAAATTCCTCCAAACACACATCTCTGAAACATGTTCCGGAAAAATTTAAAAGTGTTGTTTAGTGTCATTAATCGACTCCCTTTAAATTTAATTTAAGATATCTCAATGATTTATAGCTTAAAGTGGGGATGCACATAAATATTGCGGCTTCTATCACTCCACCAACGAACACGTGGTTGAAGCTCTCTGCCGTCAGCTTATCACGTTATCATATTTACTAAATAAACTAAATCAATTAAATCAACTAAACCAATTAAAGAAACTGCTAAAGAAAGGTTATGAAATATAAGTTTGTCAGTAAAAACTTACATAAATCTGAGTTTATTTCCCCATCAAAAACGTGTTATTACTACCAATATGCAATATGATAGGCACTTACCTTTGCCTGTTGGATTATTTAAACCTTTGTAAAGTCTAGAAAAAATGCATCTTTTTTTGACTCTACATTTGTCTGTCTAAGCCTTTGATGTAATATGTCCCTCATTTACCCAGGTTTTGTCTAAGTAATAAATTGTGTGCCCTTCTACAAAAAAATATTTCACAGATCTCTCCACCCACAATGTCATCCTGGTCACTTATCAAGTTAATTTTGTTTCTTTTTGAAAACCAAAACCCGATGTCTTTCAGCAAAGTGTGGAATGTGGTTTTCTTAAAATTTGAAAGATCTTAGTCACTGTTCACTACTTTTTCTATAGTAGGAGGCTCGTTGTTTAAAAAGGAACTATGCACTTTATAGCGAATATGACTCTTAACAAAGTCATCCCCTTGCTCTAAAGCACTCCATGGCTTTTCCCTTTTCTTTTTAGAAGTTTTTACATTTCTTGTTTGTTTGATTTCAGTTCTCACATTTGAAATAGTGTTCACAGATACACCATTTGCTTCAGACGTTAGTTTAAGTAATGTCTTTTACAGCCAGAGTACATAACATTGAAAGAAGTTAAATACATGTAATACAATATCCTTTTCACATTGTTTAGAGACTTTCCATTTTTATGCTTCTTTACACTACTCTGAGGAACTGAACACTCCGACATAATCACCCAATGCACACTCGCACAGTATTAACAGAACGAGTGGCAAAGCAATGCTTCATGCAGTATACACACACAAAATCAAGGAAGTACCGAATACCACATGATAATAAAAGGAAGTAAAATATATAAGCCCATGTTTAAACATTTTAGAATTTTAATTATGGTAATTATTCAACTGGTTTGTTATTTGAATGTATATAATAAGTGATAGTATATGCAATGTAATAACAAACTATTTCCATTCATGCTTCACTGTTTCGCTCGCTCTAAAAGTTGTGCTACTGTGCAATGTTGACATCTGTACACACTTTAAGGCTAAATAGAGTATAGGTTGACACATTTCATTGCTTACCATCCAGTTGAAGGACATCAACTCAATAAAGAAGAAGAAAGAACAATTGTGCTGTCTTTCATGGTCCTTATTACAATGTGTTACAGTTTGGTAAAGCATGATTTTGTTGTTTTCATAGTTCATCTTGGTGTTTTAGTTAATTGAGTTTATAATATTGTGACAGTAATTTTAATAATTATAAATTTATAGAATTGTGATGCTTGAAATATCATTTGTTGAAGTTGAGCCATGCAGTTTTCTTAGCATTTGTGCAACTGATTTCCAGGAAGCTAATATTGAAGGATCATATAGATGATTCTTTAGGAATAATGTCCTCCCTCCCACATTAGAGCTGCTCTTGTTGAAGTGTGCTGACAGAGTTAGATTTGGGATGGTTTTACATTTATTTTGGAGATAATTTCAGTTAAGTTTTTCAGAGAAAGTAACTTATTTGTCCTAATTGTTTGTGATAATGTTTTTAAGTAATCTTTTAACTTTTTCATAGGGGATATTTTGTTTTGTTGTTTGAGCAATTTTGGAACCCTTCTTGGTCAACATATCCTCTTGCTTATTCCCAGAAATTCTACAGTGGAATGGAATCCATTGGAAAACTGTACAGTTATTTAAATTTTGAAGAAGTTTGATTATATTATTGAATTTAATTTACTTTTTCCATGTTAAGGCAGTCAGTTGAAATAATAGCCTGAATAGATACTTTGGAATGTGATAAGAAAACAAATAGTTTTTTCAATTAATTCTTAGAAAGCTTATTTGTCCAGGCAAAAATATTTTGTAAGGAAGTATACATTTCATCAATTTCTCCATCAAAGCTTGTCAAATATTTTCAACATGCTTATACAAAAGAACAGAATTTATAGGTAGCTCCTGCTCCATTTTCTTGGTTGTAAAGAGAGAGCCATCTATATAGAATGAATCCATGCAGCATGTGGATGGATATTGTAAATATATGTTTTCAGGGGCATATTATAGATGATATATATGATATTATTATTCTATAGATGAATTTAAAAAAATAAAAGAATATATCCACAATTAAATCAGTATTGTATTGTGACTTTGTGGGTTCGTGAAATTAAAAGTCCAATTGCACAAACTCAAAATGTTCTTTATTTCCACCGACTTACAGTTGAACACTTGCCAATTACCCAGAATTACGTAATGCACACAATTACGGTTCACCAGTTCGTCCGTTACAGTTCCACTTTGCTCTCGCAATTACGTACACTCTTTCGATGTACGTACACAGTTTTCTCGTCCGTACACTAGCATGGCGCTCCTACACTGCTCGCCAAGAACTGACTCACTCGGCACTGCAGCCCCTTTTATAGGAATATCGCTGTTTTCTCAAAGTCTCGCGGTTCAGTGAATCATCACGAAGGTTCGAGACGGCAGGGGGAGGGGAAAGAGACGGCACAGTGATGTTTTTCCAGCCACCCCTCGTTACCGCTATAAGACAAATGGGTGGGCATGTCCGAACGCCTCCTGTTCGGCTCCTCCGCCGGCCGGCTCCACAGGAAGTCCCGACATTCGGGTGACACTGCTCCCTCCTCAAAGCTGGTCGTCCCGAACAGCACCATCGTAGCGTGCCAGGTGATCCAGGTGTACCAGCAACATCTTTCCTCAGTAAACCTTCTGCATGCGGTAGACCACGTCGTTAATCCTCTTCACCACCCAGTACGGTCCTTGCCATGGCTGCTGGAGCTTCGGGCAGCATCCCTTGGTCCGGGTAGGACGGTACAACCAGATCAGGTCACCTTGCTGGAACCCTTGGCTGTTGGCTTGCCTGTCATACCTGGTCTTCATGCGGCGCTCGCCTTCTGGATGTTCTGGCGAGCCATCTCGTGCATGTCGTGGAGTTGGTCCACCAAGTTCTCCACATACTCGGTCGCTGGCTGTTTCGCTTCTGGAGGGCTTCCAAAAGCCAGGTCACAAGGGAGGCGTAACTCTCGGCCGAACATTAAGTTGGCTGGCGTCATCCCAGTTGTGTCGTGTGTAGACGAGCGGTAGGCCAGCAAGAACAGTGGCACCTTGACATCCCAGTCTTGCTGATGGCTGGCCATGACCTACCTCAGGTGTTCCTCTAAGGTCTTGATGTATCTTTCGACCATGCCATCCGACTGGAGATGTAGAGGCGTCGTGCAGGTCTTGTTCACCCCAAGCCTTTGTAGTGCCTCCTTCATCAGGTTGGACTCAAAATTGGTGCCCTGGATTCATCAGAGTGTATTATTGAAGTTCTAACTTAATGTAGTTGTAGTTGTGATGTAATGTTTTATAGTAGGGGGGCGGCCCATTAGCCTACCCCTGAAAGCATTGTACTGCTGATCGACCAATAAAAAAATTATTAAAAAAAATTTGTGATGAGCACAAACACAACTGAATGAGTTCCACTAGTTCCAAGAAGCACACATTCCTTTGGCCTTAATTCCGCAAATTTTGAAAACCGTATTCTGACATCCGGTTGCATATCTTTAAAGCTTTGGTAAGTTTCCTTAAGATTGCAAAGTATCAATCTTTTCTGTTCATGGATTTTCTTTAACAGAAACTACATTTTTTCTGCCCTACTCACATCATCAGAATTATAAAATTCAGACATGTATAAAGACTAAAATTGAGTCATACCTTTTAAAACTCATGTGAGTGAAGTTACAAGTTTTAAAAGGTATGACTTAATTTTAGTCTTTATACATGGAAATTAGCTTCACTGTTAACAATGCTTTTATTTGAAACTATTCAAATTCAGACTTGTTTTTAAATGCAGATGGGTCAAGGATTTTTCTTGATTTGGTACTCCAAGTTCCTAAAATTCCTTTTTCTTTAGCCACCTGCTTAGATATTCGTATCATGTGAGTTGGCACATTGAAACTTGCCCCGAGGATAGCATTTTTGCAACATTTTTTTTTTTTTTTTTTTTTTTTTTTTTTTTTTTTTTTTTTTTTTTTTTTTTTTTAAATAGGCGATTCTCCTATTGCCACTAAACTCTCATTCAGTTTTCTTGCTTGCTTTTGTGTCCATACTTACTGCATCTCTGGAGGGTGAGGAAGAACTATCACTATCTGTATTTTCACATTCTTCTAGTACTGCACTTTCACTAGCACTTGGTAACTCATTTGTACTTTGTTGCTTTGGAAGTTTTGAAATTTTCTTGTGGCAGTTGTCACATACTTTCAAATCGCAAGATAAGTTTACGCCTTCTAGTTTGAGTTTAATAAGCATTGTTGAAGTTTTTGGACTCAACTTTTTATGTCTTTGTGGTTAATTAATTTGAATGGATTAAAACAGTAACAATAACTCCTTTGAACCAAATCTGACATGATGAAAAGCAACTTCCACGCTTCAGAGCTTACATGAAATGTCAGTTGGCAACATACTGAGGTTTCAGCTTATTATTATGCATCTGAACGGTAAACAGCGGAAATAAAATGATAGCTCGCCCACGCATTCACAGCACTCTCGGTCCACGTGATTTAACTCAGTAAAGTATAACACCACTTTTTACTTCAATCCCATTCTGAAACCAATGTAATTTGATGCACAATATTTCAAAGATTATAATGGTATGTTTTCCGTTTTTATAAAGACATGCTAATTAAAACACATTTTGAAAAAACTACACCCCTAAATGGGGCCCATTATTTGTTTTCACCGAAAATAATAAAAATAGCATATTAAACTGCAATATTTGTATTTCATAATATCACAAACCCTAACATTTCATTATTCATATAATTTTTGTTATAACAATTTTCATAGAATACAGGAGGCAAATATACGGAAAATATGATATTCAATAAACCTCTAAATAATTGTGCCACACCATAAATAAAATAGACAGGTTATTTAATCTCTTCTATGTGTTACGTAAAAAATTTTTTTTTGGAGAAAATACAAAAAGGTCATATCTCAGATGTGTTCATTTTGACATGGAATGACTCTTATGGATATTTTGGTATGGTGACCCTTTTCCATCTTCAGTTTCCATTTGGGCACATTTATTTTCATCTTTTCCCTAATCTATCTGCTCCCACATTCTCCTTTAATTTCTGCATTATTTTATATCTCCTCTGCATTCACCTTCCCTTTACTCAGCTTACTTTGCTTCACACTTATTAAATTGTCATTATAACTTGCCTGATCTTCTCTATCCAGTTGCACTGTACCTCACTTCCATGTCTATCTTCTCACTTTGTCTTTTATTAGTTTTCCTCTGGTTACCAACATTTTTATCTTTGACTGAAATGTATTACCTGAAATCATATTGTGATTTCTAACTCTTTCTTTTATTAATTCCTATTTAATTCTCATTGTCTTCCCTTTATCACCTGATTTCTTTTCATGCCCACTTTCCTTCTCGATCAAAGTGTACCATTATTTACTTTACCACTACTCTTTCAATTCACTCATTGTGTATTCTTTACACTACCTTGTATAATCTAACATCACTTCCCTCTTCTATTTTGCCATTCACCTTTTTAATCCCTCCACATCTGATATACCTTATTTTGCTCATTTGTTCTCTCCCCCCATTTGAACCATATAGTAAGAAGGTGAAATATTATATTCCATCAAAAGTTATATATCAAAATTTCAGTGAAAATATGTGTTTGAATATAAAAAAGGCATATTTAGAAAGAAGTCCATGTGTGCCTATGAACAGCATAATTCAAAAAAGAAAACTTGGTTAGGTACCAAACTTTGTATTTAGGTTCAGTAACTTCCAAGGATGAGTCGCAAATATTTTCAAGAGATCTCCGTGGTTCAAATCCCGGCCATGGCATTGAATTTTTCATGTTGACTTTATCTGTCAAAAACCTTAGCCTATATATGGCTAGTGTGGAGAAATGATTAATTTCCATCATTTAACTGAAATAATGAGAGTTACATGATGAAGCCTAGGACTTAAGTACTTACGATAGTAAGTTGCCATAAACGGTGCATCTCGGATGCGAGAGCCCCTAGTGGTCTACCGGGGAAATATATGAGTCAAATGAAGAATTTGATGTTAGGACAGCACGTTGGCCATGGTAGCTCAAAGGTTAAGAGCGACTGGACGGAAACCAGGGGATCCGTGGTTCAAATCTCGGCCATGGCATTGAATTTTTCATGTTGACTATCTATTAATAAAGACATTTTAATTAAATGTGAGAATGACAAAAAATTTGTATCATATACTGATAAAACGTAAGAAGTTTATGTTACAAACAAGAGTATGTCAATTTGGCAGTATCTAGATACTTTGAGGTCCAATGAATAATTAAGGAATGATATTTAGAAAAGGGGCCTGTATGTGTGCATGTGCTTACATCATAACTGAAAACCAAAATGTTCAATACATTTCAGTACACAGATTAATATTTAGGTTCAGTGTATTCCAGAGCTGCATGGAGGTTTCCAACTAATTCCCTAACCTCAAACTACTCACATGAGAAACCTTTTTTTACTTCCCCATAAATGGCTGTAATGCTTTTGATTATAGTGCTGTATAGTTATGATATTTGCTTGACAAAGAAAATTAATATTCTGGGAATTCCTATTCCTTTGGATGAAATTTCTTATTTTGTGTAATTAGTAAACCATAAGATAGACAAAAGTTTATTACATAAAAAACTAGATCTTATTAAAACAAGTAATTATCTTAACTTGTTACTCTTCTTTTTCAAAGTTTCCACTGTTCTGTGAAGATATCCATTATTTATTTAAATTTTGAAATGTCACATTCAGTTGTTATTTATGTCATAGTTCAAACAGTTGAATAGTACTTCAAATTCTTGTAACCTGTACCTACAACAAAATTGTAACTATTTCAAATAATAATATAAAATATATAGAAAAATAAGTGATCTATTTCATGATTTCAGAGGACGAGAAATAAATGTGTGCTATAGCTCAGATGATATAATAGCTCTTTGTTTAATATTTCTAAACAGCTCCTGATCTCTTTTAGTCTCTTTTAATAGAACTTGTATACAATTACTCCAAAAAGTATTCGTCTAATGCATGAGTTTATGTTTAAGGATGTATGATTAGTGGAAAATCATTAGAATAAGGTACAGCAGATACATTGTCTTATTTATTGATTAATGAAAAAAATACAATAAAGAAACACATATGGTATTAACGTGCTGCTCAAAAAGTTACCCTGCATAACATCTGTTATTAGTGGTTCCTGCGCATTTCATTGGTTGATGTGATGCTTTCATTGGTGCTTAGCACACGTCAGAGAAGCGCGGCAGTAACTCTCTCACTCTTCGGGGTATAATCAGTGCGTTATCTGAGATGTTTGTACTAACAAAGATAAAGCCAGGGTAAGCTTTTGAACAGCACAATATTATCTATTCACATACACATAGTTAAACATTCAAAAGTAAAGATATGCAACATAGGATGCAAAATAGTATTCCTCTGCATACTGAAAATGGTGCAGAATGCTATGGTTAGTACTTAGTAGGCCCTCCATTCCTCTTTATAATCTCTTGTATTCTCCTTGGCAATGGATTTCATCAAAGATTATGTTGTTTCCACTGTAATTTTATGCCATTTCTCTAGTACAGCGTTCTTTAGATCCTTCATATAAGATATCTGGTTATTCCTAATATTTTTGTCCAGTATACTCCACAAATTTTCTATTGGATTCAAGTCTGGGGATTATGGTGGTGTTGACATCCATCGTGGATATTTATACAACAATCATAGCCTTGCGTCTAGAGCTGTGTGTTTTGGATCATGATCTTGTGAAAATATAATCCTCAGAAAGACCCATATTATTCACACTTCTCGACAGATGTGTGTTTAGGATGTTTATATAAACCTTATGGTTCATAATTCCATCAATAAAACCCCATTCCCCCACACCATTTGCACTCATGCAGCCCCAGACAAGTACTTAACCACCTCCATGTTTAACTGAAGCTGTTACATTTTTCTCCATACTTTTACTTGCCCTTTTGACTTAAAGAGCTCAAATTGACTGTTGTCAGTAAATACAACCTTCTGCCAGAAATCAAACCCATCGTATTGTGACTTTGTGGGTTCGTGAAATGAAAAGTCCAATTTCACCACTCAAAAATGTTCTTTATTTCCACCGACTTACAGTTACACTCTTGCCAATTACACAGAATTACGTAATGCACACAATTACGATTCACCAGTTCGTCCGTTACAATTTCACTTGCACTCGTAATTACGTACAATCTTCCGATGCTCTCACACAGTCTTCTCGTTGTACACTAGCACTGCATTGTTACACCAAGAACTCTGACTGACTCACTCGACGTGCTGCTTATATAGGGCCAGCGGGTCGATCGGAAGGTTCCAGATTAGAGGAAATATCCTGTAAGTTCGAGAACACAGGTGGAACAGAAACAGACGGCACAATGATGTTTTTTTCTTCCAGCCACCGCCTGTCACCACTATAAGACAAACAAGGGGGGGCGTGGCTAACACGGACCTCCCCTGCTTGCCCGCTCACAGCTGGTTCTATAGGGTGTTCCAATGATCGCGTGACAGTATTTATGTTCTTTTGCAAAAGCAACTCGCTTCTTTCTGTTGATTTAATTGATGTATGGTTTTCTACGGGCTGTTCAGCCTCTATACTCAGCTTCATAAAGCTTGGTTCTTATAGTTTATGCTGAAACAGACTTTCCTGTATGTGTTTGAACTGCAATAGCAAGTTTCAGAGCACTTAGTTTAGGATTTTTCTTGACTTCTCTAAGTAACTGTCGTTTCTCTGTCTCGGATAGAACTGCAGGACGACTGCTTCTTGATTGATTTTCGTATGTTTTGTTCTGATCAGACCTGTATATAATAGTCTTCACTGTATTAGTAGGTCTTCCAGTGGTTTCTCCAATTTCTTGAAAAGATTTTCCTTTTTTAAATAACCTGATGCAAATTTCTCTCTCTTTTGTAGTCTCACGATGTTTTCGACCCATATTACTTAAATAGCAGTCAACAGCTTTGAAAAGAGAAATGGAACAGCCAACGACAGTTGATGAAGCACAACCACATAAGAAAAGAGAAGGGGTGTGTGTCAGCAGGGCACCATATCTGGGATCTTGTTTACTAGACAAATACTTGTTTGACATCAAATGGGATATGATTTTAAATAACATAGAGCTATTCACTAATTAAGCAATGTATGAACCCAAATTGTGTTTTTTAAATCTAGATATCAACCGAAGCAAGAAATTTGACTTAGTATTCCTCTGTGGTGTAGAATGCTATGGTTAGTACTTAGTAGGCCATTCATTCCTCTTTATAATCTCTTGTATTCTCCTTGGCAATGGATTTCATCAAAGATTGTATTGTTTCCACTGTAATTTTATGCACTGTAATTTTACAGTTAAATTTCGATATAGCTTTTGTTCGTTTCTTATCTATATTTTTCTGATTGTGCTTGTTATATTCTATGTGCTATAAGTAGACAAATACTTTTTGGAGTATCTGTATATAACACATAAAATTTAAAAAATAACCCTTTATAGTGTTTTCAGATATTTGGATTTTTTCTTCAGATTTTACTACTTTTATGAATTTGCATTTCTGTTGAAAGTTATATATGTAAATAACCGCATTTTTTATATTTAATCCATTTTATTAAGTTCACTACCTAGAACGAGAGGGTTCATTTTGTCCCGTATATTTAAAGCTTAGCAGGAACAATTTAGCGGACTATAAATGACACAGCAATGCAGAGACATAAATCAACAATTTGCCGTGTCAAACTGTGGTATATTTTTGGATCCTTACACATTCATTTTATCAGTTGGTGTGAAAATTTCACTGTTATAACATAGTTGCAACTTATTTAGGCAGTGCCATTTGTTGAAGAAAGTCACTTTGAATTATGTTCCGTAAGCATGGCTTCGCAGATGGCGAGATGTTGCATATTTTTCTAGAAGATTCTGATGTTGAATCAGAAATCAATTTTGCTTCAACTTGCCAAAAAGTTCCAATCAAAGGAAATGTCATTGGTAGGCACAATAAACAAATCTTGCCATGAGATACCTGATGAGCTAAAGAAACCCAGTGCTAAATTATATTCCAGCACCATTTTGTGACAGGCTGGCAATAGAAACTGCACTCTGAAATATATCGAGATTCAACTGTATTGGAACACCACAGTGAAGCGAAAAATTATTAAATTTTAGATGAGTCGCATTTTTTAACACATCTGCTTCACTTTCGTACCTATTTTGAGGACATGTTTCGCAAATCTTCGCTTGCATCTACGGCTCTTGTGCGACTGACGCTAGATCCAGCGGTGTGGGTAATTCTGGGGTTGTTGCTGCCATCTGTTGATTTAGTGATGAACTGAAAAGTGGGATTCTCTTCTAGCGGGATTTCAAAGTTCATTAGTTGGTTTTTATGTTTTTTGATTTAGTGATGAACTGAAAAGTGGGATTCTCTTCTAGCGGGATTTCAAAGTTCATTAGTTGGTTTTTATGTTTTTTGATTTAGTGATGAACTGAAAAGTGGGATTCTCTTCTAGCGGGATTTCAAAGTTCATTAGTTGGTTTTTATGTTTTTTGATTTAGTGATGAACTGAAAAGTGGGATTCTCTTCTAACATAAAAACCAACTAATGAACTTTGAAATCCCGCTAGAAGAGAATCCCACTTTTCAGTTCATCACTAAATCAACAGATGGCAGCAACAACCCCAGAATTACCCACACCGCTGGATCTAGCGTCAGTCGCACAAGAGCCGTAGATGCAAGCGAAGATTTGCGAAACATGTCCTCAAAATAGGTACGAAAGTGAAGCAGATGTGTTAAAAAATGCGACTCATCTAAAATTTAATAATGCACTCTGAAAGTTTACCAAGCAAAGAAAAATAAGTACGTGATTGTTCTTAGCATTTTACATGCTGAAGTAGCAGTGAGCAAAGAAACAAAGGAAAAAGCAGAAACTTTTACTTTCTACAATGCTACCAAATTTGGGGTAGATGTCATAGACCAATGACATGTAAATATAGTACTTAAGTAGCATGCAGGAGATGGCCAGTACATGTTTTCTGTAACATATTAGACATTGCCGCTATCAATGCGTGGGTCATTTACAATCAAGTAAGGGGTACAAAGGTGGAAAGAAAGAAGTTCATCCTTCAGCTTGTAAAAAAACTAAGCACGGAAAAGGAAACAGAAGGGCAAAACCAGAAGAGTCAACAGGACAAATACAAACAAAAAAGTGGAGGAAATGCCAGATCAGCCTGTGCAAAGGAAACAAGACCGGCAATGTTTATGATAAGTGTCTAAAAGCTGTGTGTGGAAAATGTGCAAGAAAAGTAAGTTACATGTGCAATGTGTGTGTAGGACAAACACAACATAAAACCAGAGCTAAGGTTATGCAAAATGCTCACATTAGAAGTATAACGCCTCAGTCATTAAGGCAAAATGTTAAATATCGCTATTTATTGTTGCAAATAATAATTAAATTAGATTAAAGTGAATCAGTTTTAGTGTAGACATCTGTGTAAATATTCTATTGCTGGGGTCAAAATGGTATTATTAGGTATTAATTATTAAAATTAGGTATTATTAGATTCGCCGCAGTTCTAGAGTTAATGTAGTTCCATAGATGATAATAATAAAAATAATAACATAATAAATTATTTATTATTATTATTATTATTATTATTATTATTATTATTATTATTATTATTATTATTATTATTATTATTTATTATTATTATTTATTATTATTATTAATTATTATTTATTATTATTAATTATTATTATTAATTATTATATATTATTTTTATTATTATTATTGTTATTATTATTATTATTATTATTATTATTATTATTATTATTATTATTATTATTATTATTATTATTATTATTATTATTATTATTATTATTATTATTATTATTATTATTATTATTATTATTATTTCATCCAATCTGTCAATAAATTGATTCTGAATATTTTAAAGGTTATATTGTAATATATATACATATTACAATATGCAGTATATGTATAACATATGTACACACATAATTACATTAATTATTCACAACTTATCCAAATTATACACTCATCTGTTTATTAGAAAGACCTTCAATTTTAGTTGAAAACATTGCTTTGACGTTTTCTGCAGCTGCTTTAATGTGCTGCAACTGCTATGGTGGTTTATTAAATTACTTTAATTCTCTATATAGTACATCCTTCATAGATACAATGATTAAATGCATTGCACTGCCTTTTGTGTCATTTCAGATGAAAAAACAGTAACTGGACCCGTTCCCCCACTTCCTGGCAAGAAGCCAACATTACCACCACCACCCATAAAAAAGCCTCAACGTTCAGCTTCTGCAAGTGTGCTTCCTACTGCTGCTGCTATGAGCATACCGCCTCAGCAAAGCAAGCGTGAAACAACTTTGGAATCCAGGATACCTACAGATATTGTAGATGGAGCAGCATCAAGCAGGTCAGCTCAAGAAAAGGCT